>JAGDQP010065180.1:0-11456 GCA_022664845.1 Lepisma saccharinum | reverse complement strand
CTTCGTAGGTTAGACAGTCATCTGGAAATCCAGAGGCTTGCTGTTTCATTTTTAGAAACGTGTCAACATAAGATTTGAACAGTCCCTCCTTCATCTGCATTTCCCAAATTTCATAAGTATGCAGAATGACATAACCTTTCTTTAATGAGGCATGGAGCTCGGATGTGCAAAATACGCCTTTGATTGCACGTTGTTCGTTAGTATGATTGCACTTGTCTTTATTTAAATTATCCATGCAGGTTCGACACAGACCAAACATCAGTTTGTTATGTGCATTATAAGGGAAAAGAGGAATTGAAGATTGCCTTACAGTATACAAGACCATGGACTTGACTTGGATCAGGCATGTTATCCCCCTTATGGATTGTTACACGACCAACTGGAAGTGGTTGTTTTGACATTACCCACGGATATAAGCTTGTAAAATCTACATACTCACATACCTCTTGCTCTGTACATTCATATAATGCTTTGAAGCATTCCACACGCCCGCCTTTAAATGCGTCCCGAGGCTGTAATGGTTTTTCCATATTAGAACAATGATCACGGATGAAACTTTGAATTTCAGGAGACATTTTCACTTGTTTCTCCCACTCACATTCCCAAATAGAAACAACTTTTACATTGTAACTGTTTTTTAAAATTGTTCACGTGCTAACGTTGCGTCATATCGGCTGTTTAAGCTGCGCCCTTCTTTATCTATTACTTTGTCTCTACATTGGGTTATACAACTGTAGCCGTGATAGTAACAACCGTAAAATTCATAAGCTGTACAAGTATTTTTATCATACCCATCGACTCTGAAATTTTTGAATTGTGCCTCTTTACCATTTTCACATGTTTGTAACTTAATGTTCTGTTTGAACTCCATATATCGTAGCCTCTGCTTAGCTACTTTACTTTGATTGGTACCATATTGGAAACCTAACGGAGGAATTGTATTTTCTTTAAGATAGCATGACCGAAAAATTTTCATCGCACATGCAGCAATTGTGGGAGTATGCAAAAAACATTGAAACCCATTTGTCTTAGCTTCAAGCAAATTAGAAAATCGAATGAGACTTAGAGTTAAAATACGTATATCGGTTTTGCAATAGGCTAATAATTCATGCTGGAAATGAAATGTCGTTTTACGTTTGACACATTCTGCATGCCACGTAGCAATTGCTTCTGCCTCTTTTGGTGATTTGCTTTCAATATCGTAAAATTCAAGTTTTGGATACAAACCTACATAGTTTTGGTATTGTGGTAAGTTAAACAAGTGTGGAAAATCACCTTTCTTAACAGATTCATCTAAGCCAAGAGTTGCAGGTAAATCAGCTAATCGAACACCCATAAACAAGTATGTATCTCTGAATATGATATTATTTACCGTTAGTTGCATAAGTTTATTTCCACGACTAATAATACTAGGCACTAATTTTTGACGTAACAACACGCGAGCAACAAACAAATTATCAAACCCGTGAGCATTATGTGCAAGAGCTATAACTTGAGTAAACTTGGGACCTTGTTTGAGTACATGATTAAAGAATGGTTCCATAGTATAAAATACAAAATTTCTATTTCCACTAGAATCACCACAAACTACATTTGTAACTTTCGTCATTGAGATCTTTGCACTGAAAGAAACGATGAGTAACACAAATTAAGTTAGGATCATATTCTTGTTCACCTTTTTCATTTGCACTCAAACGCATCGTTTCCAGATCAAACACAATATAAAGGAAATCCTCAACCCGTTTAGAATTACTTGGTTTTACAAAACACACATGTGTTTCATTTACATATTCTGCACACAGTTTACAAAAATGTTCACCACAAATATGTTTCGACGTTCTGCTACGAAGATCAATTTTCACACCACAATGAGAGCAAACTTGCACATGCTCACATATTGATTTACTTCTTGCTTTTGTTACATGCTTGTCGAAACATGTCTGATTGACAAAATAACGATTACACTTATCACAGTACACTGTCGTTCCATCAGTACTTTTTGAATCAAAATGGTACTGTTCACATTGCGTACATATATATTTACATTTGTGATGTCGACGTTCCATATATTTAGTAAGACAATGATCGCAATACCCTTTACTTCCTAAAAATGACGTAATTGTCTTAATGATATCGTAATGATTGTCTTCATATCTCAAAAAGGTTTTTTCTTAGCTGCTGGTCCGGCATAGATTTTTTCATACTCGCGAGTGTTTGAGACACGGCTATAAACATTAATTTGGTACTTATTACCCCAATACTTTTGAAACTTGTCAACATCGTCTATACTACCACCATTTGTAGTACGTACATTTACATTTGCATAATAGCATAATTCTGCTGTGCTGGATCTCCACTTTTCCGGATGAGTTTTCATATACGCAGCTCTATCAAATGCTTTATCTGCTCGTAGTTGTCCTAATACTAATGCTCGTGGAAGACTTTCAGCAACATTGTCAACAGGTATAATATCCTTTTGCACATAGTCTGCAAACGGTAAATATTTAGCGTTACAATTCACCCCTTGTCCTCGATACGGATCGGTAATATCAACTGTAAATGTAACATTGTCACCCAATAAAAATTCCTCATTGGAGTTTAATACATTTTCGTAACATAGCGTCCACAGTAATATGCGCACGAAATTTAAACGGAATGTATATTGGCTTTCCCACTACAGTTTGAGCTGTGAATGGTAAAACCTACTTTACATGCAGGGTCTACATCGTGAAGTAAATGTTCCATGGCAAACTCAAAGAAACTGGTTACGTACTGTTCAGGATCACGAATTGAAGTAACCAATGACTTGATGGTAATTTACGTCCATGTAAGGAGTAATTAGGATACTTTTTTACTCGTTCACTTACAATTTCAGTCATGCGTTTTCCCGGCACCATACATCATAGGTATGTTATGGTCCTTCATCCACTGTTGCACACGAATATCGACACGATGATCATTGATCCATTGTTCCACATCAATTTCCATGGCAACGTCATCATCACTGTCAAACCCAACATCCATTACACTAGACTCATCAACACTATTAGTTACGTAATCATCGTCCATCATATCCAGTCCAAAGAATTCCACAGCATCTTCAGGTATAAGTTTACTAGGTTCATACTCGAAAAGTTGAACGTAACAATCCCAAGCCATCCGTTTACTTTCTATAGTTGTAAAAAATCCATAGGACCCCAGATAGATAATATCTTGTGCACTTACACACGTTTCTAATACGATTTCCTCATCGTTCCAGTAGTAATATAACAAGTGATGAAATAACAGTTCAGGATCAGTCTCTTCTGGTTGAAATCCCATTAATTTGTAGTAACAAAAATGGTCCAGCATTGAAGAACGGTTTGAGGATCTTCGTCCCCTTGAATGTCTTGACGAATAAGTAAAAAATCAATTGGATTTCCCATGATAAAACGCTAACAAAATTTTTTACACGAGTGAAAAAGATCTTGATACATCAAGAGCTGAGCACAAACAAGACAAATTGGACATTTAATACTGGTTATATTACAGTTGTCATGTAAGAGAGCTGTCATGTCATAAAAGAAGGCGTCACCTGCGCACAACAGATGCGCAATGGTTGCATCTACTGTATGATATGCTTTTTCTTGTACGACAAACTTGCAGCTTTTCAGTTTTTGAATTTTGTCTCAACAAAAGTTACGGGACCTCTCAGATTTACTCTGTACCGGAAAGTGTTATTGTTGCGTACCGATAACAAAGAGAAAACACTTCCCGTAAACTTTATCATTCTCTCTCTCAGATATTTGTACTACTACATTATCAGAACATCACATCTTGCTTTTGAAACAACAAGATGCAAAAGTACAATCGAAACATGTATTTGAAAAGTTCATGATGTGTCAAGACTTGCAATGTAACAATCTTTTAAACATGTAGAAACAAAAGTTGTCAGTACCAATTTTTTTGACATTCGGAAAACGCAATTGAACATTTGCAAAAAACAAAAGTTGATATGATAAACACAAACAATATTTTCATACCTTCAAATAATTTTTACACTCAAAAGAAACTCTACATTTGCAAAGAACAAAACATTTTAAAAGAAAACTGTTAGATTAAAAAACAAAAATTAAAGTTACGAAATGCATCATATCAAAACTACAACAGTTACAACAAACAATTTTTACTATCAGTGATGTTTATTCAACAACGACACAGTTTTTCGCGTTAAGTTAGTTTACTTACCTCTCATCTTCAAGGAAGAAACAGACATGTGAATGAAATCCATCTTTCCAACATTGTAAGAAAACACTGACTTCATTTACAAAGAACAAAACGTTTTCTCAAAAAATGTTAAGTTAGAAAATAAAAAAATGAAGTTGCGAAATGCATCATAACAAAACTGAAACAGTTACAACGACAAACAACTTTTTACTATCAGTAATGTTTATTCAACAACGACATACTTTTTTTTTCGTGTTAGGTTAGTTTACTTAGCTATTATCTTCAACGAACAAACAGACAAGTGAATAAAATCCATCTGTGCAACATTGTAAGACAACACTGACTTCCCTCATACCACTATTACACCGTAGTAGTGTAAGAGCCCCAAAAAGGGGAAAATCCTTGCAGGGTAACATAACTTGTAAGGATCCGTTTTTGGGGCTCTCATTGCTCGTAAACGTCTGCTGATTGTTTCTTGTGACACATTTAATGCTTTGGCCACTTGCTGTTGAGTTTGAGTTGGGTCATCCTCCAATAACACCTGCAATTGCTCGTTTTCGCACTTTTGTGGTCTACCAGAATGCGCACTGTCTTTTACATTGAAATCACCACTTTAAAATTGTCGAAACCATGTCTCACATGTTCTAATCGATGGAGCGTGTTCAACATTTGTTTCTACCAGCACCCGATGACTTTCAACAGCCTTTTTCTTTTGATTAAATAAGAAAAGCAATGCGTGCCGCAAATGTTCTTTTTCAGGCACAAATATCTACATGATCACTGAACGATAAAACAAAGACGCTAGTGTTTGGCGGACTCAACTTGTGTGTGTTTGTAGTTTAATGTCAGACGAACAAAATGACGTATGTGTCAAATGAATACGCTGCGTACTTTTCGCTGGCGCCATCTCTTAGTTAAACCGGAAACTACTTATGCATACACCTGGTATATGTTTCCAAACGAAGAATACCTACCATAACATGTGAGATAGCAAAGTCCGGTGTATGGTAGGTATCAGTATAAAATGAAATTTTAGCTACATATTTACGTCAACTGGGTATGTTTGTGTAAAACTATTCCTATTCGCCATCTATACTTGATTATATTCGTTTCGCCTGTGAGAGTCTAATATGCATCGAATTAAAAAATTGATCGAACATGTTCACGAATGACGTGAGGAGGTTCAGAACCCCGTATCCGAATGTTATGCCGGTTAACATATCCAGACCAGAGCCCTGCATGGGCCGTGCGCGCCCGTTCGGCCCGGCGGACTGCCCGGACCGGGCCCGTTTCAAGTACACCGGGTCGGGCCGGGCACATTCCGGGCTTAGCCGAGCCGAGCACATTCCGGGTCTAGCCGAGCCGGGCACATTCCAGGCCAAGCCGGGTCGGCTCGGACACACATGATGTGGGTCCGAACCAGGCACAAGTACTTCCTGGCCGGATCGTGTTGGACACCTCAAAAGTCGGATCGGGCGCTAATACTGTTGGCCTATGTTAATCGTAATTTATTTAGATGCAACTTCCAATACAAAATAAACTATTAAAAACTTATCACGTGATATAGATTCGGGATACGACCATCTTGGCCAAATTAGCAAATTTCGATTTCCGCATTGAAATCCACAAGGAAACCATAATGTAGTCAGCATGACAAGCGAAGCTTGAAATTCGAATGGAACAATCCTCAACGTGTCACGTGATATAGTTTCCGGCAGTCATATTAGCAGATAGTTTCAATAATGACCATAATTTATGAGCTTAATGCATAATGTATCTAATTCCTATATAATCCCATGTTAAAATTTAAGGATTTTTAGAAAATGTTTTCTTATTTAGAGATGATATACACATCAAAGAACTTCAGATTCGTGTTTGCCATATCGAGTTTAGGAAAAAGCAGGTTGCAGATGGACGATTAAACGAACTGGAAGCTCTCCAGGACTCCATTTTGAATTTTTTGAGACAAATAAAAATATCTGCTAGAAAAGTGGAACAAACGGCATTTCGCTCAGAATGACACACCGAGAAAAATCGCTATCTCGGATTTTCCATAAGACATGTCATCACTTAGTTGCGGTGACCATTTTGTGAATTATTTATATTTTAATATCTCGCGTTATAATGGTCATATCAAGATGGATTAAACGTTATCTTACTCTGGAATGCATCCTAAAGAAGAAAATTACAATCAGAATACCAAAAATCTACCTATTGAGATCGGTAAGATATATAGGTATTAGACTGGTCCTTAATTTTCGATTTCCGAATTTCTTTGCTCCCAACCTCTAATTTGGTTCCATGTCGGACCAAAGTAATCCGTGCAAGAAATGGCTCAATTGAAGAATATTTAACCGACCCCCAAGCGACCTTAACTTTTGAATGCATTTACAATATTTAGTATATGGCCCACAATTTGGAAAACCCTTGTAACTTGGAAACGGCTTAAAGGAAAGGGACCATATCTTTAATAGAGGTAGTGCACGTGAATCCACACCTGAAACTGAGTAGTAATATGACGGCGGCCATATTGAAGTCCACCATCTTGGATTCAGACCCAAAATTTTAAATAGAAATGGAGTTGTGTGACATATCGTTTTGGGGTAGCTTTTCACCACAAACACATATCTGCCTTTATTTTCAACTTATCTCTGATCATGTAATAATTAACACCTTTGCAAAATAAATGCTCCGATGTAATAAAATGTAATGTTCTGGTAATAATAACATGCATGCATTGCGTATCTTGCAACACTGAAACGATAACAAAGTCTGAGTAGAAAGGAGTCAAAAACTGAAGAGTTGACGACCGCTTAGTCAGTTTGTGTCAAGGCTTCGTATGATTGTACACTGCTTTCCTATGTAATTGTTTGTTTTAATTTCTTTGTACACATTGTTGTTGAGTTTTAGTTATTTTGCAAAGTGAAAGCAATTCGTGTCATGCAATGGCAGTATCCCCGAAGTCAGCTACGCGCTGTTTACTCAAAGAATACGAATGCAACCTCATTGGAGATATTACGAAAGAAATTGTAGGAGCAAAACTGCCTTAAAATCGACAAGTACTCAGTGTTTTCTTTTTCAATGTGCGTGTAGTTAAGTTGAGCATAAAAGAAAGCGCGATTCTAGTTGTGAAGGAAGTTCTTGTGTTTTGGGAAAAGGCACGAATTCCCACAAAACGAAGTGATCATTGCACTGAAAAAGTTATAAAACTATACAAGGAATGGCAAGGTTTACAGAAATGGTTGCACAGAAAAACTGATGTGGAAGAAAGGAAATGAGTGACATTTGTTTCTCAACTTGATGATTTGTTTGATATTGCCCACGAGAATGCGTTAGAAATTATGAAGAACGAAGAGGATAAGCAATTTTTAGTATTGCAACGCATGAAAGGACGTCAAGGTTCTATGGCTGACATTGACCGCAAATTTAAAGTAACGGAAGAAAGAACGCAGAAAAAGGGATGCAGAAAGAAGAAAAAGAACTCACGAGGAAATGGAAGAAAAAGTCATGGTTTCTTCAGCAACATTATGTGGTGGTGACACTGAAGATACAGATTCAAATTTCTATGATTCCACGTCAGATATACAATCATGTGTCAGTAATCCAATGTTGGTGAGTGAACCAAGTACCTCAGGTACAAGAGGTACTCTAGATATTTTAAGTCCACGTCTTTGCGAAGCACTAGACAGATGCAAAATCAGCGACCGCAATGCAGTTCATCTTTTAATGGCTGCAGCTGAAGCTTTTCATCGTAACGTTGAAAACTTTATCATTATTCGCTCTTCCATTCGACTTCGCAGGAAAGAAATGCGGGAGAGACGGCAAACACAAATTAAAGGAAGATTTGATGTCGCCGATTCCAACGCTTTGGTGCTTCACTGGGATGGCAAGCTAGTTCAAGCTGCAAGTAGCATAGAGAAGATTGACAGACTAGCGATATTTGTAACTTTTAACGGCAAAGAACAATTATTAGGCATCGCTGAAATACCGTCATCTACAGGAGAAGCACAAGCTACTGCTGTATACGAAGCCGTGTAAAAATGGGGCATAGAACACAAAGTACAAGCGTTGTGCTGCGATACAACTGCAAGCAACACTGGAAGAATAAATGGTGCTTGTACAAACCTTGAGAAGAAGTTCGATCGTGACTTACTCTACCTACCGTGTCGACATCACATATTCGAATTAGTCCTTCAAAGCAGTTTTCATGCTGTAATGGATGGTTCTGCTGCTGGCAGTACAAGTTCCGGACCTGATGTGCTTTTTAAAACATTTAGGCAATCCTGGTCGTCCTTTGACAAAAGTAATTACCGATGTGGGACAGATGATGTCACCGAAGATGTTCGAGTCAATATGCTGGAATTTCTACAACGTCAGACACACCAGAAACACAATAGAGGTGACTATCGTGAATTATTAGAATTGGCTATGATTTTCCTGGGCGGCACCCCTCCACAAGGAGTTTCATTTCACATTCCCGGAGCTGTGAGCTATGCTCGATGGATGGCAAAGGCTATAAATGTGTTCAAAATATATTTATTCCAAGATCAATTTGAACTGACGAGAAAAGAAAAGAATTCAATCAAGAGGCTATGCATTTTTCTTGTCCGAATCTATTTACAAACTTGGTTCCTTGCCCCATTGGCTGTGAAAGCTCCGTATCACGATTACAAGTTTTTAAAAAAATTAATCGAATACAAGGAAGTAGATCCAGAAATTAGTAATTGTGCAGTGAAAAAATTCGCTAACTATTTATGGTATATGTCACCAGAAACTGCGGCTTTCGCGTTCTTTGACGATAAAGTACCACAATACGTGAAGGAAAAAATGGTTTTCATATAGCGGAGAGTACAGAAGAATATGATGTACAAAACCAAATAAAGCGGTACTCTGTAAACAATGCAGAATTCACCAGCTTCAAAGAAAAATAATTGTCAGACTTCGTTTCCGCAGAATCGAAGACATTTTTCTCAAGAATTTCTATAGATACAATTTTTTTAAATACATGTCCAAGTACTTGGAAACAAGATGTCAACTTTCAACGTGGATTGGAAATATTGAAGGACATTGTGGTAGTGAACGATGTGGCAGAGAGAGGGGTGAAGCTGATACAAGAATACGGGAACATTCTTACCAAGGACGAGAAAGAAAAACAATACATAATGCACATCGTCATCAGTGAACACAGGAAAAAGTATCCAGATGCTACAAAAATTGGTTTAATGATGCAGTAAAATTTACGTTGTTATTCACAGTATTCAGATTATTATTATAATCATTTAAACCTTCATTATTTTAATTATGTATTTTTCTATCATGTAAATAATTTAAACTGTCTGCTGTGCATTGGGACGTAGTGTACTATTATGTAATAATTTATATAATTGCTTTCTTGTTACTTTTATATTCCACTTTTTAAACTGTATTTCTGTAAACCATGAAGAAATACAAAATTGAAGGATAACAAACTGTTTTATAAAGGTAATAACTAATATATTATCAGAGATAAGTTGAAAATAAAGGCAGATATGTGTTTGTGGTGAAAAGCTACCCCAAAACAATATGTCACACAACTCCATTTCTATTTAAAATTTTGGGTCTGAATCCAAGATGGCGGACTTCAATATGACCGCCGTCATGGTACTACTCAGTTTCAGGTGTGGATTCACGTGCACTACCTCTATCCAAGATATGATCCCTTTCCCTTAAGCCGTATCCAAGTTACAAGGGTTTTTCCAAATTGTGGGCCATATACTAAATATTGTAAATGCATTCAAAACTTAAGGTCGCTTGGGGGTCGGTTAAATATTCTTCAATTGAACCAATTGTTTGCACGAATTACTTTGGTCCGACATGGAACCAAATTAGGGGTTGGGAGCAAAGAAATTCGAAAAAAAAAAAAATGTCTCCATATATTTAAGGACCAGTCTAACAGGTATATATTTACACGCTAGAGGCCATAATTTTAAAGATATTTGAACTAAGTTTTTATATGTTGTTTCTAGGCTTAATGGCTCGGTTAAGTTCGTTAATGAGCAAAATCGGTCGCCATCTTCGATCCAAAATGGCCGCCGAACCCATCGTTGTATAGAATACACAGCCTAAACCGCTGGGGCTATTGAAATCAAATTTGGCATAAATTTACAATATCACTGTTTGATTACGAAAATGTTACGTAGTTAATCCAAAGACGCCATCTTGGATCCAAAATGACGGAAGCAAGAAATCTATTTTCCATATCGTTTGAGCTAGAGATACGAAATTTGGCATGAAGGTGTATTGTCACTAGTAGTTCAAGAAGATATTACGAAATGTTGAAAAAGTATCCATTTTGGATCCAAAATGGCCGCAGAACCCATTGTATAGAATACACAGCTAAAACAGCTACAGCTAGGAAGATCAAATTTGGCAACAAGGTACATTATCACTTGTATGTTACTAAAATATTACATGATGTATCCAAAGACGCCATTTTTTGGCGACCATTTTGGATCCAAGATGGTGACTTTTCCCAAATGTTTTAATATTTGCCTAAAGTACTCGTCATAATGCACATTTATAACAAATTTCATATCTCGAGCTCAAACGATGTGGAAAATGGATTTTTAGGTCCGCCATGTTAGATTCAAGATGGCGTCTTTGGATACATCATGTAATATTTTAGTATCATACAAGTGATAATGTACCTTGTTACCAAATTTGATATTCCTAGCTGTACCTGTTTTGGCTGTGTATTCTATACAACAATGGGTTCGGCGGCCATTTTGGATCCAATATGGCGACATTTCCAACATTTCGTAATATCTTCTTGAACTACTAGTAACAATACACCTTCATGCCAAATTTCGTATCTCTAGCTCAAACGATATGGAACATAGATTTCTTGCTTCCGCCATTTTGGATCCAAGATGGCGCCTTTGGATTAACTAGGTAACATTTTCGTAATCAAACAGTAACGTTGTACCTTTATGCCGAATTTGATTTCAATAGCCCCAGCGGTTTAGGCTGTGTATTCTATACAACAATGGGTTCGGCGGCCATTTTGGATCCAAGATGGCTACCGATTTTGTTCATTAACGAACTTGACCGAGCCATTAAGCCTAGAAACAAGATATAAAAACTTGGTTCAAATATCTTTAAAATTATGGCCTCTAGCGTGTATATATATACAGGGGTTGGACAAAAAATCTAAAAACACGTCATACAGGACACGTAAGTGTGGCCCGCCACTGTACACCACGTGTTGCGGT
>JAGDQP010065179.1:0-11457 GCA_022664845.1 Lepisma saccharinum | reverse complement strand
CAAGACTATTGCTCGATGTGCTGAGAATGAAGCGTTTAATCAAATTTAGCTAAAGAGGGAGATGACGAATCGATGACAAAGAGGCGAAATCAATTATTTCTGAGATAAATTGTTTCGTGTATATTGTTAAGGACACTTATATAACCTATTCAACTAACCAATTCCTTCGTGGTTCTTGCTTTTTTTATTTTTACCAGTCTCGGATGCCATCGAAGAGGAAAGTAACGCGTTCGCTACACATTATCCAAAGTTCATATTCAAAGAGTATACGTTTTCATGTAAATGAAGTTCAGGTTGCTAGTCAATCTATGTTAGCATGAGAAGACTCTATGAGTATATTTACTATAATAAAAGACGCTTTTATTAGTATTCCATGTAGAATTTCAGTCTTGTCTGTAATATTTTATGCTTTCTCTAAAACTGAGATATATAACACTAGTTCTATTCTAGAACAGATTGTATATCCACATAGCAGTTGAAAGCGTTATAATCCCATATTAGATAAAACATTACATGCCACAATTTTAAAAATAAATCTGCAATTGAACAGAATAAGAAACGTTTGTCATGTCTTTCTTGTATACCGCCTTTCTTGGAAGCGCTGTCTTTCTTGTATACCTTCAGGAAAGCGTTGCACGAGTAGCTATCCCAAGTCGCAACATCCCTCACTTAGTCTCATACTGCCATTTGACCATTAACCTCACCCTCCCACATCGTTACGTGAGGTCAGTTCTAATGCAGGCAGCCCTCATGACGTTGGGCACATAGGAGTACGAATTTTATCCATAAAAGTTATAGTGCTGTATTAAGTAACTTACATTGAAACTAACATCTCTGTATACAGAAACGAAAGCAAATATTTATCTCAGTGTTATGAAATAATGTATTTTCGAATATACCGTACGGCCTGTATATGAGTGTGTTTTCTTAACTTCATTCAGTAGGATAAGGTAAGTAAGAGAGAAATTTATTTTTTACTTTAAAAATAACCAATTACCGAACTTATTCGTACAGCATTAGTGGTCAATCTTCCGTTCCGTGCTTCAGTGACCTTTTTGCTATACCATCACGTAGTCAGCTTTAACTCTATTTTACTCGAGGAGTTCGTAAGTGTGTATTGTGGCTTTGCGTATCGAAGTGAAACCGTGCTATGAAAGCAATACAGGCTTTTTCCAATTGTTGCTATGGCTTACTTGGATTAACACCTGATATACAGTATGACTGTCTAAACTTGCCAATAGCACATGCGTTAATTTTGCGTTCAGATAAACCGTTCAATATCAACCTTTTCGGAGTTTTCGGGGTAGTCGTTAAATCAATCTTGTGCTAGCGGGTCTAATTTATTAATTGACTGCTAGTGTTTTGCTGCTGTACAAGAATACTTATGTTCACAAACATATTTATCTTATATGGACTGTACAGGTAGCAACTCTCTAAACTTATTGCATGTCTGAAGGTTGACGTTCCTCGGCGACCAATTTTCGGAACCAGAAATATAGAATGTGTCGGTCAGTCTTTTTCGGCGTACCATAATGGTATTCACCTAGTGAGACTGAGGAAGACCCTGCTGTAACTAAAAAAGAATAGCAAATAAAGGTTCCAAACTAAAGTGAAATACTAAATGGGAGATGCGGAATCAAAAGGGAAAATTCAGGGGCGTCTCGGAAATACTGTTAGCTTCAAAATTTTAAATAGAAACAACGGTTGATTTTACTCTCTTTGAAACAAACATGAAATTTTGAACATTTTTCAGAGGAAACTTTTTTTAAAGTCTTTAGCTACAAGAGTTGGTTGGTAAGTTAACTGTTGACCTACTATTTATAATTAACTCTTGTAGTTGCCAAACGTTACGAGAAATTAAACAATGTTTCACCTGAAAGTTGTTCAAAATTTCATGTTTGTTTCAAAGAAAGCAAAATCAACCCTTGTTTTTATTTAACATTTTGAAGTTGCCCCCCGTAACAGTATTTCTGGGACGCACCTGTTTTTTGAAAATTTCACCCTTTGAGTCCGCATATCCCATTTAGTATTTCACTTTAGTTTGGAATCTTTATTTATTATTATTTTTTTTTAGTTACACCATCCGAAAAGTCCCGAAACCCATCTACACCATTTTAATCTTGTCCACCAATTAGGTCTCTAGCTGCCAAACGGTATGAACTATCGAAAAGTGTTTCCTCTAAAAGCTATTCAAATTTTAGCGATTGTTTCAATCGGGTCAAAATCAACCCCTACTGCCATTTAAAATTTCAAAGTTCCCCTCCCCGTAGAGGTATTCCCGAAGCGCCCCTGATTTCAGAAGCATCACCACGTGACTCCGCACATGCACTTTGGTATGAACACTTTTTGTTTCAAAGATTTCTGTGCACTAGGAGTTGAGTAATGGCCCTTGTTACTGATTTCGTGCACCACCCTGTCTATATATATATATATCCCATCCCACCTGGTCAGCGTGGGAGAAGTAGACCAACTCCTCCCTTCGGGGAGAGGCCTTATCCAGTAGTGATTTATTATATATATATATATATATATATATATATATATATATATATATATATAAATCTCTGACATTCTTAGTGGTTTTAATGCACTTCCCATTGGTCTAGAAAGTTGAAATTCGGCAAGAAGATTCCTGGGCAGATTGGAATTTCGGGAAACATAAGAAATATAAATATAATAAGCCTTGGGTGTAGAAATGCCTCTGGGATAGACAGCTAAAATTTAACACGAAATTTTGTACCAATGTTGGAATTATAGGAAAGATAAAAATTCTAAATATCCCGTTAAGAACCCCAATAACACATACAACGTCAGGTATTAAAAGTTCATTTCCCGTTTCGAGGCAAATTGGAATTAAGGTAAAAATAAAAAATCATATATCCCGTTAAGTACCCTAATAACATCTGAAAGGCCCTGGTCTCGAAAATGCACTTCCCGTTGGTCAAGAAAGTTGATATTTCTCATACAGATTCGTGGGTAGGTTGGAATCAAGAGGAAGATATAAAAAAATGGAACTATCACGTTAACCACACAAATAACACCCCAATTCTCGGGTATCGAAAATGCACAACTTCCTTTTCTTTAGTGTGGTGACAACGATATCCAGTCAGCCGAAAATGAAAGAAAATGATATTAGATACATTCTATGGAAACGCCTACCAGTGACTGACTTATACTAGTTATAATAATAATATTTTACTCCGCTTACAATATAGTAACCAGCGTATAATATTTTCATAATACTGTAGTAGAACTATGGCATTATGTTATTGTATGCTCAAATCCATCACACACCTTGACTGGGTAAGTCTGAGAAGATGATGAGGGCGAAGCAGAGACGTGAGGTTAGTGGTGCTTGATGTTGAAAGGGAAGCGAAGACGTGAGGGTGAAGATGAATGAGGGCTAAGGGCGACATTGAAACGTGAAGTTGAGGGTAGGTAAAGCTGAAAACAAAATTGAAACGTGAGGGTGCGAAGGGCCAAGTTAAGTGGAGACATCAAAGTGAGGTCAACTTGAAGGTGAGTGAGGAGAGAGTGAATCGGAGGTGTGAGATTGAGGAAAGTGAGGGTGAGGGCGAAATTGAAACGTGAGGTTGACGGTGGTAAAGGCTGTGTGTCAAATTGAAACATGATGGTGAGGGCAAAGGGGAGAAATGAGGGTGACTGAGTGGAAGGGCGAAACGGAGACACAATGGGGAGGATGAGGGGGTCTGAGAAGATAGCAACGCGCGCGCGCGCGAGAGAGAGAGAGAGAGAGAGAGAGAGAGGCTTGAAAAGAATGAACATCTATGAATGGTAGTAGTACTATTTGAATTAAAGATAGAAGTAATAATGTGTGTGGTATAGTAATATTACTGTTTAAGGTAAATAAGCTATCCCCTGTGCGATGCGCACGCGCCGTGGACGGCGCATGGGGGATGTGGAGGTAGCGCTTCACACACTCTCGACTTATGGCACGAATTGAGGTAGGGGTCAGTCCCACGCTCGACCGCCTTTACATTCCAAAGTGCTCAGGAATACCAAGGACACTGGCACTCAATTTTATAGGAGGCTGAGTTCACCTCAGAGCGCCAGGGATGGTAACACTACGATATAATTCTCCAGTGTTCTGGCCGGGATTTTAACCCGGGCCACCCGATTCGTACGTAGTCAGACACGCTACCGCCTGAGCCACGGTATAGCAGTTAAACTCATATTAATGAAGTAATGGATACTATAGTGTATCTACTACAGTATAGTACCGTAAAAAATAAAGATAAAATGAATTGTATGGCGGTAACAGCACTATGGCTTACGCCCGTACCGTACCGTAAAATATCTTAAATATAGTTATACTACTGCTACTATTGTGCGGTTTTTTGCATTGATTCTAGCAATAGTAGAACAAAAGTATCTACAGTAGTAGTTGGAAAGGCAATGGTAATACTACTGTCAGGACTTGTGGTATTAGCTATTATTACAGTTACAAGGTTAGTAATAATGATAATGGCACTGAAAATAGTAGCAGTATTAGTAGCTGTAACAGAAATAATACTAGTAATAATTATCAGTTATAGCAGAAAAATAAATGTTATTAAAGTAAGTGGACATTTTGTGGCTGTGAAAGAAATCACAACAGCAAATGGAAAGGAAAACAGTTGCTCGAAGCATGTCTTTGAATATTCGAATTTTATTTCGAATTTTAGAATTCAATATTCGACTAGTTGTAGCTCTCGTTTAGATATTAATTACAACGCATTGTTGTAGTGCTTATCTCTTACAGTATTATGTAGGCTGTGGGTCGATTATTTTCTAATTGTCAAGGGATTTTGTTGTTTCAAAAATAAATGATATAAAGGCAAAATTCTCATTTTGGAAACTACAGAATGTTTGGCATATTTTGACATGTTAAGAAGTTTTCTAACAACACCTCATTTTCAGAATACTGCGAAGTCAAATTCAAATGCCTATAGGCATTCACCTTTCGCATTACATCTTGTATAAAACTGACACAACTTTGGTGTTCTTATGTTATTCATGTCTCGTTATCCAGTGTACAGAATATCCATTTCTAGACTCAGACAGAAAACTTAAAAACAGACCAGGAATATTTATTTACATGCAATTCTTATATCTTTTAATCGTAACGAAGTTATTTATAGTTGAAGAAGCTCTCGAGTATACCAAAGTAATAGCGAGATATAGTCTAGAGGTCGATAGAAGTCAAACAATCGAGATTTTGTTTCACGGAGTGTGGAATACGTCAACATACACCGTACTTCCACAACGATTGGCTTACGTTCTCCACAAAGCTAAAGGAAGATCATTATTTACACTACCTTACTACACCACCAGCAAATTGAAATTTTCCAGAGAAAATAATACTGTGTGTACAGAGTCAAGAAGATAGAATACAAACATCTGAAGAAAACCTTGTTTGTATCCTGCTGTTAAACAAAAATAAAAGCTAAGGTGGGATACATTTCTCAACCCAATAGCGGGAGAAACAAATAGGCAGCACTGAACCCCGAAAGGAAAATCGATATTATCAAGAATAAAGTTGACACTACACGATTCCTCAATTGCTATTAATTAAAGAATTTATTTTGAGAAAACATTAAAATTGATAATTAACAGTATTATACCAGTCCATACCATGAAGGCCACTCCAAAAGTTATGCCTATTATGTTTTTATCTTTACATCGGACGTCAAAGGCGGATTTTAGTGGCATGCAAGTATACCTCTAGTTTGAACCTACCAGTAACTATCCAATATTTTTTTTTATTGTGTTTTACATGGTCTGGCAAAATTATGTCTTACGTGGATGTGCATGCAAAGCAGACATGTGTCATCAATAGAGTTCGGATTGACATGCACCAAAAAACGTCAAAATATGCATGCAACTATACATTAAGAATCGCACGAATATACCCTTAAATATGCAATGAAGATGTAAATATGCAATAACAGATTCCGACCTTAAATGATCAAGTTTACTGCAAGTAAAATGTGACTGATTTATAGTGGCATAAGATATTATGTATGAAAAAGTTTAACTATGTCTATTTGTATAAAACAACAATTGGACTCCATTTGGCATGTAATACAAGAAATTGGAATTCAGTATAGGAAAACTAACACACTGAACTGTACCTCTATTTACGATCAAACAACATTTGGACTCAAAATTGACCTTTAGAGTTGCAATTTATTATTTTCAAGATTTTTTTGCAATTTTTTTTTTTCGCCTGTCACTTCACACATTTTTGTATTTTTTGTTAATTGAATTATGCATTTATATGCATCAATGTTAAATATATGTATTAACATGCATAATATGCACTATAAAAGCTGCATCATTTCACCCCAAATCATCTAGAACGCATATTTTTAACATAACATATCGATATACCCTTGTAAAAAAGCTTGTTAATATGCTACAATCCTAACTATATATCAAATTAACAGACATCAAATACGAAGTAGACATGCCGTTAATGTTGTATCCGACATTCAACTGCGTTTGCTGTACGTTTATGATGACCAATCAGTGTATAAGAGCACAGTGAGCGGTGGGTGGCGCATTTCAGTAATGGCGTCAGTGATGTGAAAGACAAGCAATGTTCCTGGCCTCATGCACAGATTCCATGTCACGCAAGAAGTGTTTCGATCAGCCCATCAGGCAAAATTAGTGGTTTGCTACAAGGGAAACTGTCTGTGAAGTTGACGGAGTCAATATTGACAACATTGGTATATCGCAAGACTTGTTCCAGGTAAGCGCCATAGATGATTATACAGGATCAGAGACCAACTACTTGGAGTGCGTATGGACCAGATAAACAATAACCAGTTTTCCACGAAACGAAGTGATTGGTAATCAAAGGATTTATAAAGATATTTTTTTAAATATATTGATGTAATGTATAAATATGAGCTTACATAGATTATAAGTATATGCAACAAGATATATATACATAGTATGTATGTCTGTACTCATGTACGTACGTACATACGCACACGTATGTACACCAATACGCATATATATGCACGCATCCGTATATGAGCATATTTCTTATAGTTATATAAACATAGTAGATATACAGTGATTAATATACTTGCATAAAGGTGTTAAAATTGATTATTTAAGAGTTAATTAACAAATCATATAATAGAGTTCCTAACTAGTAGATTTCAATGTAGGTATGTGTATGACGAAGGAAAATAAAAGCAGGAATATTTGCATAATGGGATGATTTTTAATTACTAAACACCTATTTTTACAACTGAAATATTACTGGGTATTTTTTAAGCTAGTGTATAGAACAGGTTGAATTTGAATTTTAAATTTATTTTTGACTTTTTGGTGTCTGACTCAGCTCGATACAGAATATGTGAATATGAATTTAAATAATATTAGCATACACCGTAAGGAAAGACACGGTTCAATTACTATGAAACTTTTATAAATGAATGGGTAAGTTATGTACAATGCGAAGCCTTATAGAGATAATTGTATTGCATAAAGGATAAAATTACATAATTAAGGATTCATTAAGAAATCATTAGCATATTGGATGGGGATGATACGGCTAAGCGAATTTGTAACTTATAGAAATGTTTTTAGATATGCATGAAACCTTCTAGCATATATGATAGGAAATGAAGGATCATAGCTTGTTGATTTTAATGTAGAGCTATGTATGAAGTGATATAGAGCTTTGGTGATTTGTATATGCGAATATAAAAATTAATTACGTTCTAATTAAGCACGAATTATCATACAGGATACGGAATGATAGAAATGAATGAATTTGTAGCCTATAAAATTGAATTTTGGAAGCCACATTACGCGCTATATAGCTTCAAATATGAATATGTATTTACGAATATAAAAATTTACTACGTACTATTAAATAAAAATTAGAGTATTTTTAAAATATCTGGCAAACGTGAAAATAGTTTTGATTGTCGCTAGCCGGTAAAATTGAATGGACGAAAACATATTAGGTGTTAGAGAGTGAATCATTTGTATAAGAAGGTACAATATTCATAATTGATGTGTTAAATAATTATTAGAGTACATAATCTGGCAGGATAGGATTAAATGTGTATGTAAGCTATATAATTGTATATAAGTATGTATATTATGGGCTGTACAGCTTGGATAATTTGCACTTACGAGTATAAAAATAATCAAATTGTAATTGAATTGTAATTGAATATAAAATGAAAAGGAGACTGGAATATTTACAAGTACGCGAATAAAAAGAATTAAAAGAAACGTATTTAAGTATTAATTTTTAAAATTAATATAATTAAATGTTACTGTCTACTACTAAAATTAGCAACGGTCTATCGGAAATACCTTTGCACTCTACTATAGATGAGAGAATTGAATCCACAGAGGGAGAAATGCGATAAAGCTAATACGGAGCAATAATTTTGTTAGAGCTCCGCGAACATAACTTGGCACGCAGTTACAGTATATTAATACCTGAGTAGATACCAGGTGAAGCAATATAGTTTAAGCGGATGTTCGACAATCGATGTCAACGCAAGGCTATTATAGAATACCATGGTGTGTTGTGTTCTGTAGGTGTATCAATAATTTGTATATAAATGGTATTTATATTGGACTACCAGAGATACTTTTACCTGGCGAGAGCTCTGATTGTTTCAATGATATTGAGGTTTCAATCATATTGAGAGCATATTGAAGTTTCAATGTTTTAAGATACTGACTTCACCTTGTGTAGGTGACGTGCACAGTAAAAATGCCTGTGTTAATTCAACACTTTTCGGTGTCCGAGCGTGACTGCTACTTTTTTGTGTGTTAAATCAACACAGCACACAGTGTTGTTTAGACAGCAAGTGTTTGTCTGTCGCCATCTTGATAGATTGCGATCTTAGAAATCAAACATATTCTCAATGAATGGGAATGCTGATCCTTAATTGACAATGGAAAAGTGATTAAACAATGACGTAAGTAGTGCGAGTAACTTTCTTTGTGTTTGGGGTTCGGCAACATGTTTATGTTTGGGTACTGTTTGAATGTAGTTTTGTTTGGCGATTTAGCCCAGATGGTAAGACGTTGAACTTCTAACTCAAAAACCCATGTTCAAATCTCGTTTCAGCCGTAACTTTTTCTCTTGCTGCTAGTAACGAAATCATCACCGTGTGTTCTGTTGATTTAACACAAAAAATGCTAGTCACGCTGGGACACCGAAAAGTGTTGAATTAGCAAAGGTATTTTTTACTGTGTGTAGACACTCCAGATGTACCCACATAACAATTTGGACATGACTCAAAACTGAACTAAGCTTACTTTAGCAAGTGAGAGAACTCAATGCAAGCTTAGCAAATCAAGCCATAAAAATGTTGAATCAAGCTGTCTATTTTACAATTATCAAGATTGAAAGAATCTTGACAGGACAAGAAAGGAAAACATAATGCACTGCTTAACAAAGTAGTGATGCCCTGGACGGCATACTACGGAATCACACGGTCTAGCTGGCTTTATACTTAGTTCATCAGATCGCAATAGATGGCTGTAGTAAAAGGTTGGGAGTTGGCGACAATAGCTTAAGGCGAAACAGTCATAGCTCGGGCAGAAATAAGCCGGAATTAGGTTAATTATAACAACTTAGCCACTTGTGTTGTTCGAACAAGTTTGTTTTATGCTTGTTTATTCAGTTCAGCAAAATATCAAGTTTGACTGACAACCTTCTTGCAAGCTGGCATGCTACCTGGGGAATAATCATTTATGAAATATCATTAAATATTTTTGTAAGGTGAGTAAATGAGGACGTTATAATGCGTATTCACAAAAAAAACACAGACAAATGAAAAGGTCCAGAGATATTAAATTTACAATTCACATATATACGAGTAATGATATGTGTTTCGAATCCCATATACTATGGCTACCTTGATACAGGATGAAACAATAAGGAAGACGTAAACGAAATTATCACAGTAGGTAAACCAGTGTTTAAGTTTCCTAAGGGACAGAAAGATTTGACTTAACTTTCTAGGTAATCTTTGACAAGTAGCATGTGGAATTTTATTGTTTCATGGGTTTGTAGGGAAACGAAGAGAATTGTTTCGCAGAAGTAGAACGGAGTAATGTAGAATATCCCGCCCATTTCATTTCCATTCCTTTTTTCGGTTTCTTCCTCGTAAATTCGTTAGTTTTCTGCCGCAACTGTATTCTGGCTCCACCCCAAAACTCCCAAGTTGAAGACGAATGTTGTTCTCTGCACCCGTGTGGTTAGTAGAACAAGAACTATGAAACCAAAAAAGCGACCAAGTAGTGGAATTTAATGATGCAGTTAGTGTTAGCAGCTACAGTACACATATTGAGAAACTAACTTAACATTTCGTTTGGGAGTGGAATGGAAGGCTTCTTTGATAATGAAAGCAATTCAACAACAATTAGGTTGTTATTGACTGAAAAAATCATATTAATTTTCAATTGAACTAAATTTCCCGCGCTTATACTTCAGCACTATGCAATTTGATTAATTAATAAGTCCTATAATGGACATTTCCGGTAGTATTTTTTTATTGCAATAAAAAGTTCTTCTATTAAAGCAGACTACAGAAAACATTTTCTTTTCTGTCTGTGATGAATCTATCAAGAGTTATAAAGACTTGCTTCAAAAGAGTCTCAGCCTTGCGCTTAATCGGGGGCCGCCATGTTATGACGTAATCAGTCTTCCGACTGCTTGTCATTGACATACAAATGGTATTTGATTTGTTAGTATTGTTAAAAAGAGATCGCAAAAATGGATCGAAAGAAATAGTATAAGTGGTGAATAGCGTTTCTGTATGCCTTAACACGTCATTTAGTTCGTTTTATTCATTTAAAATTGATTTTTACTTTTAATACTTTTTAAGATATTGACATAGTTTGGTAGCTTCAACACTAATTTATATCAGCTCTTTTTTTTTTCATTTTCATGATTAAATCATAAGATATCTTCTAATAATGCTCTTTAGAACTCTTGTATTTAAAAAGAATTACCTCTTTTTTCTGTAAAAAATCTGGTTTTCTACATCCGACAATCGTATACTTTTTTAATGAATGCTAGTGAAGTATTTTTCAAGAACTTAAAAGCACATGAATTAATAGTGCTCGTTACTGCCATCTGTTAACAATTTAACGTACTTGTAGGCCGTGAATATATTGAATAGTTTTAATATGTCATTGTATAAAATAATAATAAAAGCGTGTAAGAAACAAAAACGTAAATTGAAACTTTCACATTGAAGTTACTCTTGCGTTTCGTGAAGTAAAATAAAACACGGCCATTGATAGGATTCGAACAGGCTGCTCTGCTTTAGGAACCATAACATTGTCCATAAAGGCAAAGGAAAACTATCACTGGTTCACCTTGTCCACACGGTGAATTTTACACTGTTCCTGCCGTGGCCGAAAGTTTTCACAAACAAGTTGGTTCGAAGCGATTTCCAT
>JAGDQP010065176.1:0-11457 GCA_022664845.1 Lepisma saccharinum | reverse complement strand
CCAAAAAACCGCGGAGAAATTTTATATGACCCTTAATTTTTGGGATAATTGTAGGATTATTCTACTGGACGCAATTAACCGCGTTCTAATAATAACTTTGGACGCAACTGACTGACGCCAATCACCGCTTTCCCTTCAAGGATGTTTAACATTATTACGTATATACTATATTTCAATCAAATTGTAACGATTCTTGAAGATGGTGTATGTTTTTCAAGATGGTTTATTTTCCTTTATTTTTTTTAAAAAAAATGTTCTTTTCTTTTTTAATACATTTTTGAATGTAGTTTAATTTTTCAAAGTTAACATTCTTTTATTCTTTTAAATATGCATAATAACCTTTTTTATATTAATTTATAGCGCAAATTTTCATGAAACTTTGCTTAACACGAAGTTGAAGTACAATAAGTCTGAGACTCATACTTAGATAGGAAAATAGTGTTTGATTCAAGTTCTTTGTTCTGAAACTACTGGCAAATTTCAGACAATCAAGGAAAATATTTGGAGAAAGATTTAGAAACTTTAAGAAATGTGAGTACCGTTTTACGTTCCATAGTTATAAAATTATTTTAAGGTTTACTTTTAAAAAACAACAATTATTTTTAATTCAATTTTTTTTTGCGCATGCCCTCGTAATTTCGGTTCTTCTTCCGTAGTTAATATCACAGACTTGTGATTGTCACTAATTGACACTAATATTCGAGTCTTACTGCAAATCGTACTGAATGATGATTCTTCAAATTTTACCTTACTTTCACAACATGAATACCGGTATACTATTTCCATTAAAATTCTAGCTGCTACCTTTAACATCTCTTGTCCCAGAAGAGTGCTTGCGGAGGGACATTCTCCCTCAAACGTGACGGACCCTATTGAGCCCAGAAATGAAAATATATCAACATATTCTCGCCTTTTTCAGCAATATTCCTTAGTCCGTGGAGGCCAATAGTACATAATAACAATATTGTTATTAATATTACTAAAAAACATAAGAAAATAGACTGCAATTTAGTTTCTCTTTATAAGATCTTTCAAAAAGCTTTCTTTGCTAGGCCATTCTGTGAATTGATTATAAAAAAAAATCCCTTTTGGTAGGTCTACAGGCTGAGGTAGATCTCGAAGTTTTTTTTTCATTATTTTCAAAAATTCAAGTCTCGCCTTATATGAGCGCTATCGAGAAACTAGCTATTTTATTATAGATTAATCATCAAGAGCTTTTCAATGATAGCCCACAAGACTTGGTTTTAAAAATTTCGAATTTTACACCCCACCCCCACTCGTACCCCCACAACCCCTGAATCGTTGGTGTCACCGTAAACTTCATAGGGAGTACTATAATTTATGCAGACAAAGTTTCCCTCTAAACTCCATAGGGGCTGATATATACCTTTTTTTCTTCAAAATTTCAACTCCCTACCCCGACCACCCCCTTGGGCCGATTTTGCTCATTAACGAACTTAGCCGAGCTATTAAGCCTAGAAACAACATATTAAAATTTGGTTCAAATATCTTCAAAATTATGGCAGGTAGCGTGTTAATATATATATATATTTTCCCAACCCGTCTGGTCAGCGTGGCAGCAGTAGACCAACCCCTCCCTTCGGGGAGAGGCCTCATCCAGTAGTGGATTGAATATGGCTGTGATTTATTATTTTATTATATATATATTAACATAGATATCGTACCCATCTCAGTAGGTAGATTTTTCTTCAAAATCTACCTAAGAACATAAAACCTAGAACAGTTATTTATACCTAACCTGGTGTGCAAGGCTTACAAGGAGACGAAGCCTTACAAAAGAAAACAAAACGAAACTAAGAAATATAGGAACAACACACAGAATAAGTAATTATTTTTCACAAATCGTAATAAATGCAAACAAACTTTCACAGACCTGATCTTTTTTTTACGAAAAGCTAAGGAACAACAGCGTCAGATAGGTTTATGAGAATCGATGTAGTGATTTATGATGATCAACTTCAAAAATATCAAAGTACATACTGGTTGTTGTGATCAAGGCCTCTATTAAAGGAATTCCTTTTGAAGCTGATGAAAACCCTAGAAAACTTTAGACAGAATGGCCTGCATGAGCGAGACTCAAACTCTTGCCACCTCGCAGTACTTATTCGAGGTATGCAATTGACTATTTGACCACGTAGCTAAGCGAATTCCTCCGAGTTTGTTACGTTTATTATCTGTTACGAAAAGTTTGGCTACGCAAAGTAAAAAAGTAAGTAAAAATAATTGTCTCCTCTTAAATATAAAAGTTGAAGAGTGCATACCCACTAGGGTGGGCCTAATTTTTTTTTCAGATATTGGGGTTCGAGTTGTCAGCAAAAGTTGTGCATTGGTACCAAATAAAGCCATGCCAAATATGGCCATCCGAAAACAATATTTAACCGGACCCTGGACCCCAATAGGGCCCAATTGTTTTTTTTGCAAAACGAGGAATAAAAATATAATACCAGTTCCCACATTTTGGGGTTCGAGTAGTTATGAAAAGTTGTGCATTGGTACGAAATTTAGTCATATCAAATGTGGCTCTTCTCGACCGCCAAGCGTTTTTGACCGTTTTCATACTAAAATTTTCGCAGACTCCGAGGCCCGGCTAGATATTTGTTGATCTGGTTGTGTTCGGCGAATAAACATAACATACCATTCTATAACTTTTGCACGCTTCCATCATCCGGAGAAAAACATTAACTCATCAGATCACGGATACAGAACGTTACATTTTCCAAGTTCTCCAGGCTACAATTTTTTATTAGTGTGTTGAACACGGGATGAAGTGCTGTATCTGGTTTTGGGCTGTAGCCCTTGGAAGCAAAAAAGCGCTACACTGATCTGTGGAATAGCATCTGGTACCTCCTGCTTGGAATGTAGATATGATTTCAGTCCGTGTAATTTATTTTATTACCATAAGTATCTGGGGTCGGCCACTGCACTATCTACGGGATGACAGTGCCTTCCATGAGGTATTCTTGGTACATATGTGACATTATGGATGAAGGAATATTGACTGTACACACAACTTCGAAAAGGGAGGTCTCATTCATTTGACTCCCACTGTCATACTTTGTTTAAACTCCAGAAATTAACACCTGTTAAATATGACCAAACTGGCTCACGTTGCAACATTTCTCATGAGATTAGACAAAGCTCACAACATCTCACACTTGATCAAGGTCTTGCCATTCACCCGCATAACATTCCTATTTTAGGGGTTAAATACAAAACCTATAGTTTGCAATGGGGCACCTGCCCAATTTGTTCCAATATTTATGAAAGTAATATTCTCAAAATTTGACGAAATTTAGAGGTCGCTGCCAAAGTTGGAAACATGATCTTCCTTTATTTTAAACATGACACAAGATATACAGTACGCATGTATAGCATTAATGATTTACAGTTGGTAATTTCCGTTCTACAGTATCTCAAGATAAACGTAACAATACTCACAGAGAGAAATATTAGTTGCTATTGGCAAGTCCTTGAGTATTGATATCTAATCTATTGATTACTTTCAACGTGCAGAGGAAATTGGTAATTTTACTTACCCTTTTTGTGAAACTGATTGTATGTCTTGATCAGGACAACTTCACGTTTTTCTATATTGTTAATGCATTTGATGGAACTGATTCGCTTTTCTATGGTAATATAATTCGCATTAGAAGACCAGAATTAGAGGTCTATGATGTGAACTTCGAGTCAAACCCAACTACTGTCGAAAAGCTAATACAAAATTGTCAATATTGTTCTCCGAATATGCTGTCCTGATCAGCAGTTACTCGCTTTGGGGGATTTCGCACTACCTATATTTTTGGAAAGCCTGAATTATTTTGATTTTAGTATTTATTGGTATTCTCGCGTCAAAGAAAGCAAAATCAACCAGGTCTTCGCTGAGTGCAACTATTAAACCTGGTGGCATAAATGGTTTCTTTCTTCTTTTTGAAGTCATTCGGCTTACACTTAAGCAGGCTCATCCCGATTACTCGTTCCACTGGTGACCTTCTCAGACTCTCTATTGAATGGTGAGGAACACTTTCCTTAACGTGCTCGTGATTTTCTTTCGCTAGCTCTTTTGTCCTAGCTTTTTAGCTTTTCTTGAACTTTGTCATCTCATTCCATTTTGTTTGCGAATTGCACTTCCGTATCTGCGATATCAAAAGGATCATTGAGGCCGTTGCTAGATATTTTACGTGTTCTCGAGGACAAGTGAAGAGATCCATATTTTATTTCAAATCCCGATGACAGCCACGGTCTTTTGGTATATCTTTTCAAACATTTTCTTAAACAGGATACGTGTCAATCAACTACTCGATGGTGCAGTAACTATCCAGCAGTAATTATAGGTAGCGTTTGGGTGAATATATAAATATAGATTGGAAAATCACACCCAATTGAATCTTTATTTTCTGAAAAGAGACATGATGTGTCCTCAGAAATTAAAATATTACCAATCTTTAGATCATTCTGGTCTATATGAAGTTTGCTGCCTGGAGGCTGTAGCTGTTTTAAACTAATTCGAGGGTGCTAAACCCAAAAATTATATCAATTTTTCACAATCACGTCAGGCTTTTCCGAAAAATGGTAATTTGTTTTTAATATTTTAAGGTCAGCGACAATGACCAACTCCATGTCGGGTTAATTAAAGTTCGCATATTACTTGCTCGATTAAAACAATTTATCTTGTGTTTCTAAGGTAAGAAAAGGAATAGTCATAAGGGGGTCTCAAATGCCTTACAGGGACAGCTAGTTAGAAGATAAAATCAAAATCAAACATTTATAAAATTATAAGATACTTACTAAATGGCACTATATTTATGTTATTTTTTTTTAAATTTTCCCTACTTTGTTCCAAAACATATACAAAAGTAATATTATTGAGCCTGAAAACAACGCGAAACACTTAAATTCTGTTGTACATTTACTAAATCCGTGTAGCGTAGAGAATACTTAAAAACTAACATTTTGTTTCTTAGACATCGAGCATATTAATGTCAAGAAAGTCCCGCAATGTTTATACGTAAAGAACCCGAAATTTATTTTGTTACATTTGTGATTATTTCATAACACCAAAACAAAGGACAAATATCACTGATTTTGTATTAAAAAAACCTAGACTGCATATTTCGCAGTTAAATTCGTTGACCAGAACAAAGACTGGTCACCTCAAAATTTATTCAAAACATATGTCAAAAATCTCAGACAGTAGACGAAGGGTCAAAGAGAAAACCTCAATTTTGTAGTCCTAATTGTCTGACGAGAATAGTAATACCATCTCACTTATTGCTATTATTGTGTGGTACATGTATGAGGTATAAACAAAAACTCAAAATATGGCCTTCAGTATCCTTACCTATCCTCAGCTATAGGGCCTGTTCCTCGCTGTGTTTCTATCCCTACTTTCACCACGTTTGTAACCTCCAGGTCTATTCTTTCTGTGTCGCCCCAAATACAGACGGGAATCATAAAGACTTTGTCTTCTTAGGTGATGACTCCACTAATTGCAAGTCTTTTACTCGAGCAGAGCTAAACAACTTTGTAAGTGATCTTCATCTGCCAAAGGAAGCAGGAGAATTACTGGGTTCATATGTTAGTAAAGGTAAGAAATATCCCAAAACAAGATCATTCTGCATTTTAAAAATGTTTCAACTGCTTCATCTTCGCACTAAGTTGGGATTGGTGAAGCAGTAAATGAAAACTGGACCAATTTGGCACTTGCTTCAAGTATATACGCACGACGTTTACTACATTGTCTCATGAGAAGATAAAAAAAGGTGGTATTTTTGACGGTCCTTAAATAAGGCCTCTAATGAAATATGCATACTTCTTGAAAACCATGAACGTCATGGAGAAGGATGCATGGTGTGCATTCCCTGATATGGTTACAAACTTCCTTGGGAACAGACAATTATGAGGTTTCTAGCTCAAACTCTGTCAATGGCTTTACAGATGTAGTAAATATGAATGTCAACCTACATTTCCTGCACAGTCACTTAAACGAATATTCCTCAAATCTTGGTGTTATAAGTGAGGAACAAAGTGGGCGGCTCTACCAAAATATAAATACCATGGAACGCTGATGTGAGGACAGATGGAGTACAAACATGATCGTCCACTATTGTCGATGTTTGCAGCGTGTCATCCCAGATAGTAAGTACTCCTGAAAATCAATGAAACGGAAACCTTCCCTAATTACGTACTTAACTTGTGTTATTATCCCCTTTGTTTGGGTAATTGGGTGGCATATATACTTCATTGTGTATGTATGAACGAAATTGAATAAGTAATGAAAATTTGTCAATGAATACGGCACTTCCAATTGTGCAAATAGTGACGTGACATATAACGTCTGATTAAATATATGGAATCAGAGACTTCAAATTGAGTAATTAGGCTTAAACAGTGCTTTCTCCTCGCTTCCAAAAAATTTGTTTTGTAGCAATGCAAAAACCATTTGCTTTATTATTATGTATGAAGGAAATTTCGTAATTATTGGCATGTAGTTGAAACTCGTGACAATAAATAAGAGTAAATTGTAAAAAACCCCTGACTTGAGACGCAATTTCTTAGTACATTGGAATTTAGAATCAGCACACTTGAAGTATGCAAAATCAATTAAAACCTCTAAATCAGCAGAGGAAAACTTTCATATGTAGATCAATGTTATATTTTCTATTACTTTCATACGTGATGATAAACATTATTAATTTATAAGACACCTTATGCTGTGCAATCTTAACATTTCATCTATTTAGGAATTTACAATATTTAAACTATTTCAGCAGGATTGCTCCTATGCTAAACATTGTAACATACTGTGATATTACATACTCTGGTAGCGACCTCTAAATGTTTCTCAGAACTAGCCAAATGTGACCAAAATTATTTTCCTCGTTAATGGAACAAATTAGAAACATGCCCCGTTGAGTTTTCTAAAATTTAAAAATAAGAAAAACCTATTAGAGGACCAAATGTAGAAAAGGTTGGAAACTTACGACCCAGAGCGTAAAGGTTGTATTACTTCTTTGGTGTCATTATAGTGTCAATCGGTTGGAACGTTTTAATATAAGAAATTACAAGTCTTTGCTTATATTTAACGAGGTCAATTCAAATGAAAACCTTAAAAGTGCGATGAAAAGTCCTAACACTGTTCGATTGTCCTGTAGTTGGTATCAGAAAGAGGCTTTGTATGCCACACAGCATAGAAGTGACAACACGAAGCAGTAGCATCAATATGGCGGCTCTACTGACGACATGCACCGAAGAGGAGTAGACATCCGTTATTTTTTTGTGTGTAGTGAAAGGATCTAACCCATCGAAATTCATTGCCAAATAAAATAACAGTACGATGATGCATTTGTCCCTGTAGCAATTACAAACCAAGCAGGAACTTCAGCACGTATAGGAAAAAACCAAACCTTTCGGCTACTGAGAACAGTTCTTTGTTTATTCTCGCCAAATAGATTTTTCCCAGTATACTATAATAGAGATCTTGACTGTTTCCCCTGTTCTTTGCGCGTTTACTGTCCTTCCAGGTGAAAGAAACCAGGCCAACGTTCAGCGGATAGAATCAAGCAGGTTCGTAGCCAGGAGACTAGGATGCTCAGTCTCCTACATTATGTTAGCCCCATATAAAAAAATCTACTTGTGTGTAAATAGCACATAGAATAACATATTTTGACCCATACTCCTCTAAGTATTCTGTACTTCCCCCTACAGCTTGTGGCTAACAGCGCCCCTGGAATCAAATATATTTTTGTTGGAACAGCGATCAGTAATCAGTATAGGTAACAATTCAGTTCGCAATATTGTCAAGATAACATTACGGGTAGTTTACATGTAGGTTACGCGTGGTTCAAAATAAATAAATAAAGTTTCGTATTGATTGCAGAAGACCAACAAAGTGAAGCTAACCTGAAAACACCGTGGTTGTTAACATACAGTATATACAGAGAAAGAGGACAATGAATGTTTTTGAAGCGAATTCCGACAACTACACGTGTTATCGCATAATAGTATGCTTTACATACATGTATTCCCTTTTAGCTACTTCTTTGTTTTCTAATTTTATTCATGGACTATCACGAACAACAAACTACAGTGATAAAGGAGTGTCGTTATGTATCGATTTGTTGTTGATGAAGGGAGCAAACAGGAATAGCTTTGTCTTTTAGATTGTAAGATAGCTTTCAGTGTATGGAAAAAGCACTTTTAGGAGTGAATACATTGCATTTAGTACAATGCCTTGTTCTTCACTTTACAACCATTTAAATCGCAGAGTGTATTAGGAATTAATGACATTATAAAGAGTTCATTAATGACTCTAGTATTAATAAAATATGTAAGATTTATTGCCAGGTTCACTGCACTCTGAACTTGATTGTAATGAAATAAATTAAAATCATGTTACACTTTAGTGTTTTATTTTAACTACGTAAAATGGCTATCCAGAACAGAACGTGGGTTGTTAAAATGTTCATGCTTGCTTCCATACTTGACGCTAAAAGGAATTCAATAGAAATGGGCACATGTCCATCATTCGAAAATATTTCGAAATGTAAATTATAATACAAGCACCAATAAGTTGGTTGTCCTACTTTCCCGTATAAGAAACATGTTGGTTGCTCAAAGTACTAGTGCAGTCAAATTAGACTTGAACCTGCAAATTAAAAAAAAAATATACGAAATCAAACCTATTGCAATATGTATTACTCACAAAAAGTCCCAAATAATTCCACTTCGGCTTTAGGCGGATCAATATGGCGTCCACGCGCAAACACTTAAACGATAATATCTTCTCTCAGAATTAAGATACTGCTAACTATCAAATTAAGATATCCTACCGACTACGCCATCAAATATGCCAAGTTATGGTATTGTTCTATAATATCGTTATCCATAAAGTTTGATATAAATGATAAATAGTAGATTTAATTACTCTCACGTTTTCCCAACTTAGCATAACATTGCAATTAAGGTTCAAAAGTTGCGGGTTTGGTGATGATTCCATAGTCTATCCGAAGATAAATACTAATGCATAACTAATTAGACTTCAAATATGTACAAGATAGCTTTATTATAACGTGTTTCACCATCACCTTAATACACAATGCTCACAGATAAAATACTGGATGATTATAAGTAAAAACCGCGATGGTGCATGATAAATTCATCTATATACTCGGACACAGAACACAGATTGGACTGTATAAATCTGTCCAATCAGGACAACGCTTTCAATCTACAGTATAATATGATTAAGTTCAGTCAACGAGAATAGAGTTCTTAAAATGTAAACGTTCTTGACAACCAACAACCAATCACCAAGTAGTATTGCATTATATTTTGTTTATAGCTACGGTTGATAAAACAACATCTAACTTTTCAATGCAAAAGCAATGTTTCACAATTCGACGTGAAAGTAAGGATAACCAAAGTATTAAATACAAATCCATTATCTTAGCAGATTACAAATCCAAATAAACGTGATAGCGCGTTATCTAATCTTTCAAGCGAGATCAACATCATTGTTATATCTTAAGTACTGAGCATTCTACGTTATGTGATACAAGGTGTTGTACTTTATGACATTTAAGTATTCAAAACTAAGCACCATGCTGAAAATTTTCGATAGGCATCGCTCCTCAGTTGATCAGGGTATAAATTTCAGTCTTGCATTAAATTTAAGGAAATTAATTGTAAAATGATACCATTGAATCTCGCGTCGGGTTTAGGGGTTGTGACATCATCAATATGGTAGTCGTCAGAATTGGTAATGAAATCTTTAAACGCGTATCGCATCTCACAGAATAGAAATAGAAGCGTCATCTTTGTATAAAATTCAAGGGAATTAATTGGAGAATGTCTGTAATGAAGAATTGTATTCATTTATTACCTTCTCTTTGAGATATATCAAGGAAAACTGATAGCAAATATTTCCTTGATTCAAGTTTTGAAGTTTATGTAAAGTAACCTCGATAATTGTACGTAACATACAATCACAATACGTAACACTAAATTTATAGAGCACTTTAAGAGCTTCAAAACAGTATCAGTATCGTTTCTCCATCCTTAAATCTAAGACCGTTAGGTGTTTACAGTACGCTGGGGTACATATCTGAATGTTTCAGTTCTCCTGAAACAATTTCGAAAATGTTGAAATTATTACATCACTGATATTTTACAAAGAGTAGTTTTATACATTTGAAATTCTTGATAGAAAATATACATCTACAGCGATCTTGTAAATGTACAACATGGAGACACTCGAACCATAAATCGCCTTAGCATAGGTGCTTAAAAGCCATAAATGAAATTCATTGAAGCAGAAATCACCAAGGACCTGCCGGAGCTGAACGATACCTTGGACGACATACAAGACATTGGGGTTAAACAACAAGGAAACAGTGAGAAGAGAAGCAAAATAGCGAGGTCTCTCCCATCGTCAAGTCTTATGTAAGCCAGCAGAAGCAAACCTGGTCCCTCTAGTCCAAATTGGAGTTTGAGAGGTGACCGAGGACGAATACTTCAGAACACTGCGCAAGCTGCTACACAAGTGACACCTTAGGCAGCACTACGAGTAAGAAATCAGCAAATGGATACGAGGTAGCAGATCTTCAATAAGACTCAAAAGCATCAGTGAATTTCGAAGAGAACATCACAGCTACTCAGCGGAGAGCGGAATTAAGTGTCAACGAGAAGGTCACCAACCACTACAGACAGTTAGCACTGAAGCTGGAAGAATAGTGGGACTTCACGTTGGAGTCTGCAAGGCTCGCTTTGGTTCAGAGGTCACTAAGGAAGATTTGCAGAAGCGAAAGCTACAAGCAAACCAACAAGACTAAAAAGCAAGATGCCATCATCTCTGTGTGCAACAGCATGGTAAAATCACAGCGACACAGTTAACCCGTATACGTATACGGAATACATACAGTGGAGGTTGATCCACTACATAACTCGTCAAGAAGAAAACAGATGTAGGGGAGACATCTTCAAATTAGAGAATCAGTAGCTGGTGCGATTGAGAGACTCGAGTTCCTAACCTCGCACAAACATTGTGAAATATACAAAGAATGCGAATTGGAACGAGAGAATGGACACCATGTTATTGATGATACTAATTATGAAGATGACGTCCCACCGTTTCAACGCCACCGTATTGAATAAATGTTTCACGTAACCAGAAATTTTGCTATAGAGCTAGCACACAAACATACTAAGATTACATGTAAACACATAACGATCTTAGATTTATAGATGGAGAAACGATACTGATACTGTTTTGAAGGTCTCCAAGTGCTCTATAAATAAAATGTTATGTATTCTGATGGTATGTTACAATTACCGAGGTTATTTTACATAAACTTCAAAACTTAGATCAAGAAACTATTTGCTATCAGTTTTCTTTAATATATCTCAAAGAGAGGGTCAGTAATGAATAAAATTCTTCAT
>JAGDQP010065173.1:0-11457 GCA_022664845.1 Lepisma saccharinum | reverse complement strand
CTATTCACATTAATACCGTACATTTCACAATAATCAAATTTCATGGTTGATAAAACGATTGTATTGTGAAAACTATTCTCACTTAAACAACAACCGGATGATTCTTCCACGCAACCATAACACATTAAAATTCTTTTAGCCACAACTATTGATTCTAATAACAATAATTTACCTTCAACTTTTTGAATATTATTTAACAGAAGACTATGCTGCAAAGCTGTTGCATCCGGTTCAGAATGTTCCTGAGGTAAAAGATAGGGAAGGTTAAGATTACTATAGTCCTCTGCATCATCATCGGAGAAAAACCAATCCACCTAAATTCGGAAGAAAAATATATTTGTAAACACTCAAATTTCTCAAGAACTTTTAATACATATTTTTTTACTTATCTATCTTTAATATTATTTACTTGGTGTCAGAGGTAGACTCGGTAAATAACCACAAACTTTCAGCAATTAATCGTTCACTTCCTCGATGTTTCTCCTCATAAAGTCTTGTAGATGTGAACAGTAATATTTACACTAACAGTTCAAGAGGACACGAAGTAGGAAAAGGAAGACGGGAAGAAAGTGGAAATATACAAAGAATAAGACCGTAATTAATATCCTATGCCTATAGTTCTTTACAAGGAAAGTTCGCTAAATCAGGATGTTGGATATTTCTGTACCTGAGAGCTAAAACCGCGTTAAGTCAAATTTTAGCCAAAATGTGATCAAAGCAGCTTTGTACAGCATTCGGAAGCCCTCACATACTAGTTGCTCGATTCTTTTTGTAAACATATTATAATAGAATATAAAAATCTCAATAGTAGTTTGTTCATTTAGTTTCTAAATGAAAGGAAGTTTTTATTTTTCCTCCTTGGAAAACAAGAATGTGTGACGCTTCTAGCTCTCAGGTACAGATTTATCGTCGAAAGAGAAATTATATATTTAAGCAGTTGTAATATAAAAGTGGTGTGAACTACGTAGCACGAATTTATTATACGTAAGAACCAAACAGAATACAACTGATCGTACTTAGTCTACATGCGGATGTTATAGAACTTTTAGTATTTATGGCTATTACTACATTCTCTAGCTCTAGAACATACACTTCCAATAAAAGAAATATGGGACAACAATTAATGATGTATGAATAATCTAATACGATTGTACTTGCTTGATCTAATCGACAGAAGCAAATCGCTACGTACAAACTAAAGCAGATATCACCTCCTAATGGTTTTGCCGAAATAAGGTATTTCAAACTACAGCACACAGGTATACAGATACAGATTTCACTTCTGACGTTAAGTTCTTAACAAAAGAAATAATTAACATCACCATCCATTCAAAATATTTTTCCCTAAACTTATTGAAACTTGAATTTTATAGGTTTTCTGAAGGCTTCTGTTAGGCTCTTCGCTAACTTTCTTTATTTGAGAATGTATTGACCTGTCCTTACCTCAAGCTACTATCTCAAAACTTCTACAATGAGACAGAAAAATCAGAAAAAGAACATTTAATTCCAGGTTTCTGAACCCACACTTTTGATTTAAATGTAGGAGCCGCTGAGCACAACTGATATTCATAACTTGCATATATTTCTGTTTGAAATATACAGTACATTGAATACTCATATTTTCTAGTGGCTTAGTTCGAAAATGCTATTAGCAAAATTTACACACTACTAGAATTTCATTCTCTAGAATTTATGATGCAACTTTTGCTCGGACATTTTTTTTTAACGAAAAAAAAGTTCGTCCTTTGCGCGATCTTTACACGATCACGTAAACATTCCTTTCAATTGTACGAGGAATACCAATTGCCCTAAACCAACAAAATGTTTGATTTATGCTTTAAATTAAATGCCCATCGTTCTTTATATTATTTTCGAATAGATAAAAACTTATTAAAAAGCCTCACAATAAATTATATGAGAACGAAACCCAGACACATTCTTAACACAGTGGAACCTCGATAATTCAAATTCTTTGATATTTACAATTTTTGATTCCCCTTCACCTACCCTACTCTATCCCGTGTTAACTTACCTCTACAATTCGAAAGTTGTGAAATAAAAACCTCGATACTTCGAATGTTTGTTATTTTCTGGAAGTGCCGTTGAACCTTTATAACTTGAAACCTCTACAAGTCGAAGTTTTAGTCGGGTAAGGCTTTCTAAGTTGAAGTTTAGTGATTTGAAAAAATCTGAGTCCGACAATCGAATGATGAATTTTTAGAAAATTTGCATATAATCATTTTCGCAGGACACTATCCCAATGGTTAGAACAAGCCTGATGCGTTAGCTACTCACACCACTGCTAGTGCTGTTCCAATGAGTGCCTGTTGCGCCCTGATCAGCAAATTAAACGTTTCATATGATGGCGAAACGGAAATACAGGACCCTCACTACTGAAAAGAAGTGTCAGCTCCAGCCCTCTGTATTTCGAAGTGTAATTTGCCTCGCGATACCTCGACTCGAATTTTGACTTTTTCCCTTCAGATTCGAGTTATCGAGGCACCACTGTAATAGAAAAAAAAAATACATTCTAGAAAAAACTGACAATATAGGTATTAAAATACAAAGAACTGTCAGGGCAATAGGTTGTTACAAAACTTGTTAGGCGATAACCCCATGATTACCCGCATTCAGAACCAGACGAGAAACTGGAGAGAACTTTCAGGACCATCTTTAGTGACAAACGGTTATATTTACATCGATACTTCAGAGATAACGAGTAATACTTACATTTGTTATTAGAGACTCTACTATTCGACACTGATGAGACATATCTGTAACCATGGTCACCATATCTGCAGCTCGAACCAAAGTAGGACCAAATACTATAGCTAAATTTCTTGCTTCCATTTTGTTGACGTCACTATGTTCAACAATTTTTTTCAGGTGAAACATTAAATACTTTAGGGTTTCAAAATGATGTTCAGGAAGATTATGGACCTGAGAACAAAGCAGAAAAGCTTTATAAAATTTGTATCATACGATGGAGAAAAGAAAACAATATTCACACCAGACAACGTATCACTATTTGCTAAAAAAAAAACTGAGTAAAAAAAAAAGGTAAAAAAAAAAAGTCTTTTACACATGCAAGCGAAGTATAGACAACGACAATGTACACGGCTACTACACAGAATTTTGTACTGGCCTTAGTTAAGTAATAAATGATATTTTACTCTGTTGAAAAACGCAGACATACAAAAAGTCGCTTCAGATAAGAATAGCCGATTTTGAACTACCCACGTGTTAGAACAAGTCCATTCTCCATCACCGATTGTAATCGATGTAATGGCCACAAGATAAAAAAATCGCCTTGAAGAAGTTTCCGTTGCAAAAAACTTGCAGCATGTGAATGAACCTTGCAGCAAGCGAGGACGTCGCCGAGTAAAGCCCACCTTCAATCATCCGAACCCACATAAATTATGGATCTGGCAATAGACTCAAATGCTCAGCGCTGTTGCATTTTGTAATCCATGACGAGCTCGGTGATCTTGAAATTAGAAGTCATATGGACGATTCAGAGAACCCCTTTGCACAAAAAAACGACCACCACCACGAGACCTTTGGAAAGTTCCTTCCATTGGAGGATGAAATCTGTTGCTATTGTCCAAGGATATTACTCATGTGTCTACTTGTCGCCTACCAGATATGAATTGCATAAAGTTTCCTGGCATTGGCGAAGCCCTTCTAGATGTGTCTCACTGTGTGACTTACTCCTCCGTTCGAGACCGAAAGTCTTAGATTTTTTCAAATTTAACTTTCGAGGCCTTTAGGCAACTTTGGTTCAGGCGGCATGGAAGATGGGATGAAGAAAGTGGGACGAAATGGGAGCACCCGGAAAAACTCATGCACACGGTGTTTGTCCACTCCAAAGCCCACATGACATGCACAGGGATCGAACCAACGTCCCCAAGCGCCAGAGGTGAGTAGTCTACCATTGAGCCACCGTGGCCCAGACAGTCCTGAATAATCCAATTTAAAGTAGCCGTGGATGTTTCACGACATATGGCCAAATTTTGCTATCTGAAAGGTTCTCCTTACTCATCTCTGACCTTACGGCATGCACACAGTGCTCCAAAAGCGGGCAAGCTTGGAGGAGCTTTTCGGAACGCACTTCCAGAGGCACCTGATTCTTACATCGGCAGACAAAGCCACATCAGGTTTGATGAAGTTAAACCCATTTCTTTGATCTGTTTCACTCTGGCTGTGTAGTTTCACCTGCCTACGAAGAAGTCCTCATATGTACCTTCCTTGACATCAGTCACCTTTATTAGCTTCATCAGTGGTCGAATTACGCTCTAAACTGAGCTGCATCTACGTAGTTAAATGTACTGGTAGTATGAATTCAGACAACTGAGTGGGGAAGAGATGAAGTCGACTATTCTTATCTCACAGAATCTTTTGTAGATTACCAAAAATTTAGTATCTAATGCCGCTGCGTCAAACGGTTCACGTAGCTTATTTCAAAAGATGAAACAGTATGCTCAGAAGTAACTTTGTAGAGAAAGAGTTACTCTTACCAACATGCAAATTGCAATGATCTATGTCAGATAATAAAGTTTATGCCCACTTTTGCATTGTTTTCGGTATAACCCCAGCTCTTCAAGTTGTTCAACTCCGGAGCGAAATGAAAGCGGTTGTTGTAATTAAAACGCAAAATATATATTTTTCCTGGGTGACAGCTATTCATCAATCGCTTATCTTCCACACAAACTAGTATCATAGACCTCATAATAGAGAGACTTAGCATGCTACCCCATTTCTTGCTGCGCTAAAACTAATGTTTTTTTGTTCAAAGCATGTGATTTTGAATTTATCCGCTAGGTAGTTCTGGTACAGACGTCATATTCTATTATGAGATCTATGCCAGAGCTATCTAGCGGATGAATTCAAAATCACATGATCTGAACAAAAAAACATTAGTTTTAGCGCAGCAAGAAATGGAGAAGAGTGCCAAGTCTATCTATCTATTATGAGGTCTATGCTAGTATCATTTCTTAATCAAGCCATTTCCTTGCAGATTTAAACTTACCTGAATATCTAAGGTAAGTTTAAATTTGTAATACTGATCCTCCATGCGTTATACCATATCTTCATTTCCTTGCAACTTACTAACGTGAATGTTTTCAAGAGGTTCTTTCTAATTTCGCGTTCTATTACTTTGATGTAAAAACAAACTCATAACTGTGAATAAAGCACTATTTCTAATAATTTCGAAAATTGGGGAACTGAATGGGATCCAACTGTTTAGTCCATTTACGCTGCATCAACGTCGTCAATATCACTGATCTAGGGAAAGTCGAAAGAAAGCTATCAACGTTTCCGATTTAGAAAGAAACGGTGATGGGTTGTACTTTTTAATTTAAGCAGTCTACAATAGGGTGGCGTATCTAGTTATTCACTAATTGGTGTTGAGTGAACTGGAACTATGAATTAACTGACTAGTCTATTTCATTCTGAAACCTGCTCAAGTTAACTAATTTACCCAGTTCCTATCGTTGTCCCTGAAAATGATTTGTTCCGAAAAATAAAAAAAAATCGAGCCAGAAAACAGCAACTCTTATTCTTCGGGGGTATTATTGTAGTTCGTACCTTAGTTAAAAGTCAATTTGAGTTAAAAACAATCTGTTAGGTAGATGAATCATCTGCTACAAAAGTAGGATACGCCACTTATTACCGTTTTTGTTCGATCTGGAGAAGTCTATAGCTCTCCTCATTCCAATTATCGTAAAAATTATACATAGTTTATGTTTTCTCTAATCTCTAGCTACATTACCATTTGAACTTACCAGTTTCTTTAAAGTTGTCATTCTTTTGGTGGGATCATCTATTTTATCAGCTTCTATAAACAAAGGATACAAATCCGTAGTGAGCACCGAATCTGGAAGTTTTCGAAAAAAGGACTTCAACAAACTTGATATGACGTTTACATCATTCCACCGTGTGTCCTGAAAAAGAAAGATTAATAACAGCTCTGTACTTTAATAAAGTAGTAATGAACGAGTCCAGGTATCGCTGAGGACACAATTAAACAGACAAGCTGAATCTTAATTTAAGCACTGAAGTTCTATTGTGAATAGTGACCTTTGATGAAAGTACCTCGGTTTACTACTATCAAAGCTATTTGTAAGTTGGGTAATAATAGCTGAGACTACTATGAACACCTTTCACTAATAAAAAAATGGACGAGACAATATTTTATTCTCTCGAAACCTGATATAAGTTTTTAGAAGGTTCACTGTTAAAAATTTTCGCCCAGTTGATTGGAAAAAGTCAAGAAATTGGCTGAATGGAACGTGACTAACAAAAATCAGAAACACTTCAGTTTTCAAAAATATTCACGCAAAGAATACTTAAAAGAAATTTTCTCTATTATTATGCAAGTTCACATTGCGACTATTATTGAGATTCAGATTGTGAACCTGTATAATACTAGCAGAGAACATTTCTTCTAATATTTTTGGAAACTGAAGGGTTTCTGAGTTTTGTTAGTCACGTTTCATTCAGCCAGTTTCTTGACTTTTTCCAGGCAACTGAACGAAAATTTTTAACAGTGTTGGAAAATCAGATCATCAAACGTAAAGAATAATAACTATCTTTATTGTAACTAACCAGTGGATGTTTCAGCAGATACAAGTACCCTTATACTCAATCCTACTGTAACTGCATTTTCCCAGATACCTTCTCTGTCATTAGCTTCTACAACACCATGGTCTTTTAGTTTAACCTTAATCCGAAACGTAAGCAGTTATGGTCCAAAAGCAAAAGAAAAAAATTCCCTCCAACTTGCCACCCTATCCTCGCTGTTACAGAGTCGTACGACAATATGACGAATTATGATCACAGTGCAAGTTTCGTCAATTCATATACAGGCTTCTTCAAGTGTGAAGGTAGTGTAAACATCTAGAGGAATTAATGAAGTCCTCCGAAAAGTTGGTCGTTGTCCAAGTTGAGACGGCATTTCATTTCGCAATGCATTGTGACAACATTGTACCTACCTTGTTTCCGCTCAAAATCGACATTTTTATTTCATCAGTCCAAAGCTTGGACAAAAGCCAAATCAGCCCTAGAGATTGTTATCCTACCTTCACGTCGGATGAAGCCTGGTGAAACTTGAAGTGATCATAATCGTCATATTGCTGTACGATTCGGTAACAGCGAGGATGGAGCGTCATGTTAGTGGTAAATTTACAATTTGATCCCAGCCACGTAAATTTAAACTTGAAAATAAAACTCACTATCTTGTAAGCAACACCTGGTTTTCAAATTTCAAATCACACTTCAGTTCTAGTTCAAAACCGGCTTCCTATCAAACCTCTTAATTTTTCTTAAACCTTGGTATTCATTGGAAATTTTACTTAAATGTGTTTATATCCAAATGGAGGTAAACAAAAAAGTAACTTTCACACGAACTGCGCTTCCACCTTTATCTGACTGGTAACTCATTCCTTTGTTCACATCTGTCAATATTCCAAACCCTCTTCCTCTCTCCCTTTCAATCTTGCCCTCTTATAATTATTCTCTATTGCCAGTTCTTTCTTAGGATGTTCTTTTTCCTATCATTCTCATAAGGATTCCTTCCCCCCTCTATTTTTCGTAATACTTCCTAATTGTGCATCCATTGAATCTTTCCCATTTTTGTCCACAGCCACATTTCGAAACTTTAAAGGATCTTCCACACAGGATTCGTCCATGCTTATACTCCATACAAAATATTTTGCAATCGTCTCAGATCGTCTCCTGCAATTCTGTTTCTGCCTCGGCTTGTATGGTAATCAGATGTGTACTTAATGGTTTTCATTCGCTTGACGGTATGAATTACGAATTACAAAATACACAGTTCAAAGAAAATAAACAAACTTAAGAAATAACCATAGTCACGTTAATAATACGATTCAACACACGAACCTGTAAATTGATTGCATCAAATCCCTTATTTACACATTCCGTTAGAGCTGCTACTGCAGCTGTATTTCCAGGTATTCTGTAAATGCCAACTATATCGAGTCCTCTGGCTTCCACGATGCTTGTGCACAACTGTACTATAAGGGGCACATACTCGGAGAACGAGGACTGCAAAAGAAAGAAAAAAAATATCAATACTGATATACCAATGAACAAAAAAAATCAGTGTTTAACAACGAGAAAACCACAAATATATATTAGAAAGCGAAAGAAGCCACATTAGATATGGCTTTAAAAAGTTCACGGAAATTTTTTGTTCTCCTTTTTCTTATAAAAAAAAAAACTATTTTACGGAAAAAACTGTCTCTTTCCGAGGCGACACTCGAACACAAACCTTACTTAACGCCAACACATTATAGGACAAAGGACTGTCTGAATTTTAATTTATTTATGGCCTTCAGGTACCTCAGGCTAAGGCCGAGATAGGGTGGAGAAGAGGATGTTGGAAGACAGTGACCCAGGGCATAGTTAGTAGGTACCACCCCGGCATTTACCTGGTATGACAGACAAAAAAACCTGGAAAAATCTCAGTCAGGATAGGTGATCGCTGGTATCGTTCCCAAGACCTTCCAACTGCTAACCAAACGCTCTACCAACTGAGCCAAGCCTCTCAGTGTATATGTAATGAAGAAAGAGCTGTAGATATATGTAAAGAAAACGAAATAGATTCAACGCAAACAGTTAAAGGCAAGGAAAAGATTCGTTGCAAGTTAATTAAACTACTTTAAAAGAATAACATGAAGCCTTTCTTGTTACGACGTTGTGTCATTCGCATTTTTATACCATTTTACTATTAAAATTCTATAATTACATACAGTGGCGGATAAGGCAAGCTGGGACCCGGGGCAAGTGAACTTGATTGAGGCCCTTTCGCGAACACAATTGTGAGCGCAGACTCTTAATATAGGATTAATATCCTACCTCCCCGTTATTCCGAGTCCCGTGGGAAACTGGGGGCTTGCGAGGAATCACTAGCCAAGATGGAGAACTTCTCTTTCACTCGCTATAACATATGCATGGTAATGAATATTGAGATTGTGGACAGTGGTGGTTTTCAACCATCCGATTACAACCAAGCGCACAAATATAGAATCGTCACGTGGCATAATTTTTGCGTCTCCGACCACCACATCGAGGTGTTCTACTGATTTAACGAGCGATTGTTCACTTGTGTCGGAAACCGGCGCTCAGTGGGGTCATGATGAGGATTGTTCGATCCAACGTGAGGATTAGTCCTTCGTCCTGTATCGAACCTACCTGCACACCCACATTTCATCACCAGTGATCCCAAGCTTTACAAAATTTGAGTCAGTATTCGCTCGGCGTAACAACTACACAGAGCAGGAGACAGTCCTCTTTTTGTTCGGCTGTTAACAGACGTGGAATAAACTCAGTCACTACACGCTGCATCTGAGTTTTACAGTCAAAATCGAGTGAAACGAGCCTTACTGATATTTAATTCAGCAGTTAGATGGTTTGGACGGATGATTTCCCACACCATTTCTACCTGATCGATGGCGGTAGAGGTGGACGGCAGTCGGGATTTCACGTCGCAGTCGGTTGGTTCGACCCAATTTCAAACATCTGTACAATTCGTAACATTGTGTTCGACTCAAACATTCCTCTCCGTAGACATCATGCAACATACCGAAGGCCTCTGTGAAAATGTTTGCAATTTGACATAAAACTGTACACATGCTCAATTTTCCAGTACATTTTCATTAAAAGTAGTTGATAGATATGCACGCAGGAGCCCGAATTACCCTTCACTTTCCACATTTTAATGCTTGAATATGGGCTTCCGTTTCCTTATGTCTTGGAAGTCAACTACCACAGTCTAGAGCATTGTTCCAGTTTTGATAACCATTTTCTTGTTAATGCTGCTTCTCTGAACCAAAGAGGTTCAAATTCACACAGGCATAAAATGTCTCATCTCTTGCGATATAAAGTATTCCAGACATTTCAGCTGTTTATAAAGAACAGTACATAAAGAACTCTTATTGACTTCGCAAATTCTTTCAGCAATGACTGCAGTGCTAAAGATTCCATAAACATTACTAGGAACTTTCAGTAATGTTCCGCAAAAGGTTAAGTTTTTTTCGTTGTTTCGGTGAAACCAAGGAAAATCGCCGAGACTTTTCGCATACTGAGCTGGATAGTTTCAGTTGTCAGTTCTGCACAGGCGCAGAGTGAAGAAACAGATTCTTAGTGTAGCCGTGAACGCAATTCTGATCAAGAATTCGCTACCGCTATCTTGAATATTACATATTTTAAAAGAAATGGGAAATATTCTCGGTGAATATGAATTCCGATCCCCAGTTGAGAAATACAAAAGTGATTAAAATGTGGCGTAAGTCGTGGGATCAATTTAGTTTATGTCTTTAGGGTACAGACAACACATTTCTAACCTTCAATACTGTTTGTATCTGGTAACATGTCTGACAATTTAATCCAGTCGGTAAGACACTCCTAACTTCTAACTGATCAACCCGGGTTCAAATTTCGCTCGCGCTTCTTGTATTTTTTCTCTTGCTCCCAATATTCCTGAAAATTAAATGGTGGCTGTTTTTTTATTAGCCAAGTTACTGGAACTGCCCAAGCAACTATGGTTGTCTAGATTTTTCCAGGCCTGTTTCGGAATATTTTAACTGTGTACTTTATTGTCTCGCCCTTTGTTTTCAAATCTAAATCTTCGTTCTTTCTACTTCTTGTTGGCGGTGTAGTTCAGTTGTGTAATACTGCGTGTCTATGTTGGTTACTTTCAACAATTTATACTACTACTTTGTGATCGAGTCGAGAATTCACGCTCATAAATAAACGTATGAACATGATGGTAGAAATAACTTCAACTTCACAATTACTCATCCATAGTTTACATTCATATCAAACTATGTTTCGCATAATTTACAGTAGCTAGCGACCCTTTGTTAGAACAAAGGTCTTTTTTCCTTCTAACTGTTTCATGCACGAATTGTCATGATAATAAAATATGTGCCGGTTGCAATGTAAATTTTATCTCCATACTAAACGCCAGAATTATTGATAGTCCAAATTGTCAATCCATACTTGCTGAGGAAAATTTTGTATGTTTCATTAAGAAAGAAAGCTAGTATGGGCAAAAATCCCTCCAGGATGGACGCCGCCTGTACTAGCCACACATTGGCTACGAGGTTGTACATCATTTGTACTTTTTGTAATAAAATGTCAGACACGTTACGCATTAATAAATCGGAGAATTTTTTTTTTCAATTTGTTCACAAGAGCTCAGGGTTAATAAGGAGTGCGATCACCACTTCTAAAAGATTTATCTTTTCGTCTTTTTGGAGGTAAGAACTCATAGAAGAAATGAAGTGATCTTTTGCACCTTAAAAGTCAAGAGTGTGAGACCGCCTTTAAAGAAGGATTATATGACCTCTGAAGTGTTTGAAATGGGACGAAAATAAAATATTTAAAATTCTGCAAACTGTATTTGTGACGTCTTACAAGCAACACATA
>JAGDQP010065172.1:0-11457 GCA_022664845.1 Lepisma saccharinum | reverse complement strand
TTTGATTTCCAAGCTGTTTATGTTTGTTTTTGATCCAGCTAACCAATTTAGAATAACCAAGTGGTCAACATCTTCATCTGCGATTGTCCCCGACTCATTTTCAGAGGATGTTTCAACAGTAGTCTTGATGATTGAAGTCTCTTTCTCTCTCAGCCTGAAGAATTAAAATTAAATTTTAAAAAAATCAACGTGTTTCTTTCTTCATCAACCTGTATTACATGAAGCCTTCGTTCAACAATATATTCTTCACCAGTACGCCGGCTCTTGTTCTGATTTGAAGTAAACATGTCTTGAGCTATTGTAACAGACATTATTTCATCAAATATTATCACTGTCGAGGAGTGTGCTAGTTGAGGAACTTCTCAACAGCTTTGGTATTTTCGACTGTCATATTTTCAGGACACCCAGAAAAAGACTGTATAGTGTGTCTATTTAGAATTGTTCTAAATATATCTCGTTGTAGCCAAACAGCTTGGTGTATAAAGTATTCTGCATTATGATGCACCTAATATACAGAATAATGTTTTCGTATTCACAATGTTATAAAGAATAAATTATCTTGTAAAATCTGAATACGACTTTAGGTGTATACAGTAGTTTTGGTATGCATGTAAAATACTCTTGAATTTTATTTTAATTTATGTGCTTTAGGTATCTAAGGCTCGGGCCAGGATAGGGGGAGGGGAAAGGATTTGGAAAGGCGTCGGCCAGGGCCTATGTTGAAGATGCCATCCCGGCATTTGGCTGGTGTGACTGAGCAAAACCCCTGGAAAAACCTGTCAGGATGGTCAGCCGCTGGGATCAAACCCACGACCTCCGAAATGCTATGCCAACGCTCTACCACTGAGCTACGGCGGCTCGGTGTAAAATATATAATGTAAGGAGCCATATAATGTAACGGGCTTGGTTTATTTTCAAGTGAACTTAAAATAATACAGAACTTAAACTTCTGTATATTATATTAGAACGTTGACTGAGTGAGACGCAGTCGGAAACACAAAGTAGATACGAGACCTTTTAAAACAGCTTAAATTACAAATAATATTCCAAATTCTGAGGGACTGAATTTTGAGTTCAACTTCCAATATTCTAAAGTTATGAAACGGACTTACTGTTATGGTTTGATTGGCTTCCTTGCGCAGCAAATCCGTCCTGGAGAAGAATATCTTGTAGGGTAAGCGTAGTCCAATAGCGAGAAGAGATTCTGATAATGAAGAATGTGATGAGCGGTAGTCTTTTATATGTCCTCCTGTTATACGTCTTTCCCAAATGAGGTACTTTACAGCAACATAACCTTGGTCCCAAGTTATTTTTTGTTTTTCTTTTAAAATTAACAATTCTTAGCTTTTGCTTAGTTTGAGGAGTATTTTACATTCATACCAGAACTACTGTATACACCTAAAGTTGTATTCAAATTTTACAACATAATTTATTCTCTATAACATTGTGGATACGAAAACATTATTATGTATATTAGGTGAATCATAAATGAAATATATGTATAGAGAGAATAAAAGAATAACAACGTATCTGTATATATTATCCCAACACTTTTACTTTCAAAGAGTGTATTAAAGACTTCAAAAAGAGAATGTTTCTTGGTTTCACACATTCCCAACTCATCAGAGTGATAATAGGTTTGAACCATTGAATCTAAAATTTTAGCTCTAAAGTATATATTGAATCTAAAATATATATCATCATATTCAGCCGTTTTATATCCACTGCTGGATGAAGGCCTCCCCCTTTTCTTTCCACATATCTCGGTCTGCCGCTATCCTCATCCATGTAGTTCCTGAAAAACGCCTGATTTCATCTACCCATCTGGCATTTGGACGTCGTCTCGGTCGTTTCTTTTCTCGAGGAATCCAATGTAGTACATTTGTCGTCCACCTTCCATCTGTTCCTCCAGCTATGTGACCGGCCCATTTCCACTTCATCTTCTTCGCAGTCTTGATTACATCCTCTACCTTTGTTTGTGCGCGAATCCATATAAGATGGTAGAAAAAAGGATACTTACATAGCAGAATACTGAGATACGCGTACAAAAACTTCACAAACACATTAAAAAGGCGGCAACGTTTCGCAAGAGCATTTTCAATGGTAGGATAGAAAATGGACAGACCGGACAGGTGCGGGACTTGTGTTAAGGATACGTCATTTTGCGAACTAATGCTGGGTAACAGTGTGGCCAGGTTATGGATGTGGGGAAATTACTAGATAGGTCGTAGAAAACGCCAAATGGAGAAGAAAGTGCGAAGGTTACTGGGAGTAGGTAAGGGACTTCCTGAAGAAATAAGATGCTAAACAATCAGAGGAGGGAATAATAAAATAATAATAATAAAGATGAAGGGGAAAGGGAGGATGAAGAAACAATATTGAAAAATAGGATGAAAGTGCAACTAGAGACGGAACGAAGAAGAAACTGCGCTGCAGGGAGTTACAGGTAGTTGAAGCCGGGTTGCGACTTTTTTTTCCCAACCACCTTTTTGTATTTTCCCAACTACCCTTTTCCATTCGCTTGTGCAATAATAATAATAAAAAAACACCGAGCCTGACTTACATAACCAACACGTGCCCTTTGGTCACTAATTTTATTAAATTTTGTTATGCGTATATACATAAGACAAAAAAATATTTGAAAAAAAAAAAATATTTTTTACGTAAAAATACCAGGATTCGATCCCACAACCTCAGGATTAGCTTTCCGATACGTTAACCATTAGACCATGCTAACGACGCTCGGCAAAGAGCTTGGTCTCCTTAATCGTCAACATAACTGACCAATCCCGAATGGCAAATCGCATACAATACAAAAAGGAAGTTGGAAAAAAAATCCTGCGGCCGGGTTCATGATTGGCGGAAAGGATGGAGATGTAGGTCTGATCCCATCTCTTTTTAACTGTGGCAGGTGAGTCAGGGTTCAGGATTCTCACTCGAAAGGTTTCATCAAAGGTGCACCCATGATGGGAATTGTGTTCAGGTATGGTGACGTGCGGAAGTTGAGATCTGGAGGAGTAGCGATTTTGTTGAAGAGGCTTGTGAGAGGAATTTGGGTTTCGCCAACGTAGAAGGCGGATCATAGGTTACAGAGTAGGAGATAAACGAGGTTGGAAGATATGCAACTGCCGGGGTGTCGGAAAGAGTACGTGTTGAGTGACAGGATGTACGAAGGAAAGACTGGGATTAAAAATAGGACAGGTTCTGCAACGGGGTCTATTGCACATGCAAGGTTTAGGGAGAGGGGGCGGGATTGGTCCAGTTGTGGTGAGAATCGTGTTGAGATTCGGAGGTCTGCGGTAGACTATTTTGGGGCACGACGGAACTCTTTCAGTTTCATGTGACGCAGTGGGTATGGGGTGCGCCAGTTTGAAGAGCTTTTGGAGGGCCTGAAGGCTGGGGTGGTACTGGGCGAGAAGATTGGGAGCGGAGGGAGCTTCGCGGGGAGGTCGGTTGGAGTTAGAGTGATTTCTGGCACGGTCCAGTTGTTTATATATATATATATATATATATCTATCTCCCAACCCGTCTGGTCAGCGTGGGAGCAGTAGACCAACTCCTCCCTCCGGGGAGAGGCCTCATCCACTAGTGGATTGATTATGGCTGTGATTTATTATATATATATATATATATATGTATGTATGTATATAATATTCATAAGTACAGATATCTTGAATATTTCGGTGAATTCACCTTCTTCTTGCTCGGAGAGTAACAGACTAACATGTGAGGATAGAATAAAGACTAAGACGACAGAAGTGCCACGTAGCGGCCGACGCATCAAGTTTGGAGAACAACTAACTGATATATAGCGCACGGAAAAATTGGCAACTGTACAGCGTGTAAGTTCGGAAGGGAACTGTGGAAGGAAAAGTGTTGAAAATGCAGAACAAACGGGTGTTTCAGAGTTATTGAAGGTGAAGGCCAGAATACATTTCTCCGTTTAAACCATGAATAAAGGCACTCTCACACAAACGGCGTGTTGAAGTGCTGGTCGTAGGGGCTAAAATGTGTATTATGGCAACCAGGAAAGATAGATCAAAATTGGTGTTGATAGTACAGAAGTGACGATGGTTTATTAATACGAATGTTAAGAGCACAACTTGTTTCCCCCACAAAAAAGGCATCACAGAACTTGTAGGTTAGGATGTATATAACAATAGGGGTATGGCCTTGGGATTTAGGGTGTACCGGCCACTAGTAGTATCGATAGTGACCGTGGGAGAAGTGATGAAAATGGAGCAGGTCATACATGGGCGTAGCATTTTCAACACTTTTCCTTCCACAATTCCCTCCGGAACTTACACGCTGTACAGTTACCAATTTTTCCACGCTCCACAAATCCATGCGCTATATAATAATCAATTGTTCTCCAAACTTGATGCGTCGGCCACTAAGTGGCACCACTGTCGTCTTAGTCTTGATTCTATCCTCACGTGTTAGTCTGTTACTCTCCGAGCAAGAAGGTGAATTCACCGAAATATTCAAGATTTCTCTACTTATAAGTGTTAAGTGTGAGCGTGTGTTCACCTATAGAACAAGTTGTAAGTAATCCCTTTCTTCTTATCATAATTTTACCTTACACTGCCCTTCCGGCTTTCCTTTGTGTTAGTGTTATATGGTATCTAACCGTAATTCATCCAGCATTTACAATGAGGAAGTGTAGGACTAAATTCGGTAGTGGGATATAAGTACATGATATCAAATATTCTGCCGCTTTTACGTGCATAGGAATGAAGTTTAGTAGGGTGTACATTGATCCAAGGAGGGTGCTAAAGGGAACAGATTAAGAATGAAGGGAATTAAGATTACGAAATGTCGCCGTAGGTGCCAAAGAGTTTTGCTGTCTTGATTGGAAAACTTCGCCACTTCATTTTTTTTTTGTGCAAACTTCTAAAATGTCTTCCCAATTGACAATATTTTCCAGTTAGTACTTATAGAAAGTGTTAAGTAGAAAGTTTAATTCAGTGATATTAAATAAGAAGTATTAAACTGAAGTGTAATTATTTTAACACTACCAGAGAGGAGGTCATCACAATAGCATCTTGCTCATAGATGCTTGTATATATGTAGCAAAGACGAAATATACTAATTTTAATATATAAAAGAAAAACCACTACAAAACAATATAAGAAAAATTGAGTCTCAAGTTTGTAATGACCTGCCTATAACTATTAATGTGATAGGACAAGTTTCGGGAGATGCTCGCTAGATGGCTGCACCTGAACCGCTGTTAAAGCGAAGTGGACAACTTTTTATGTTATTGTTTACTTGCATATTTTGTTAGGAATTTATTAGCACATAATTATAAATCGGTAATCAGTAAGTAAGAATTAAAGAGAAGATAATTCTATTGTTGATTATTAAGAATGCAATGTATTAAGTACACCAGATTGTTTTATGAGATGGTTATGTAAGTAATCAATGGAAGGTAATTGATGCAGAGGTAATTGTATTATATTTTAACCCTCTATTAAATAAACTATTTTGTTGTGATCAATCGTCGTCTTTCTTAGAGTTAGACGTAGTGGAGGGATTGTTCATGTCGCCCAGGCTGTTGCAAAGCGCCGCAGCGATTGTGGACATTCTCTCTTTAAGAATAGTTGTGTCACCACTACTGTGTAGCTTTGGGGCACTCTTTAGGTATAGCCTGTATCAAGAGAACGAGCCGCAAACCCTATGCGATCCTGAGAATAATAATAATTGATGTAAGTGAGTTCCAAGAGTTTACGACCGCACAGCCGCAACATTTCATGTACAATTGCTGTTGTGGTTAAAAGTAACGTTAAAGACGTACTTAGGAAGACGTGACAGAGGGACCTCTTACAAGTTTTGATAATACAAAATGGCGTAGGAAAAATTTCCAAACCACTCGCACCTCTAGTGACTAAATGGTGCATTCTGGAACAAAAGAGGAAAGAACAATTGTTGTGGAGGATTTTATATAGATTGATTTTAGTAGTAAAACATTGTTCTCTAAAATGATAACCCAAGCAAGATATTACAAAAACTAATCTTTGGCGCCATTTCTCCAATGAAGCCTCACAGAGCAATTCTTTCATCTAAGTTCAGAAAAGAAAAAATGGTAGAAGGAAAATTAATCATGACAAATGAATAAGAAATTCCAGATCTACAATGGGAAATGATCAGCAGGAGCTGAAAAAAAAAATCCGAGAAAAAAGGACGCCAACTTATTTAACACCCTACTACATAACAATTCAATAAATGTAGTTATTGGTGAATGTTGTAATTCAGTCCCAAACCGACATGTATCTCGTGACTTGAGAAAGTTACACGAACAATAACGTGAATCATCGTTTTCCACCATTCTTATTGTCGTGTCATGACAAAACCTTAAAAAACACATACCTACTTCTTGCCAATAGGGGTGAACAATACGTTAAAAACAATGCAATGCTGTTGACTCTTATTAATGAACTTATAAAAACCGAAACACAACTTTTCATGTAAGCCCCCGAATGAGCTTCTACCATTTAGAGCATTAATTCAACTACTCAACACTACACATATCAAAGAGAGGGAATAAACAAAGCATACATCAATTTATAAATGTAACATGAAAAAAAAAAAAAAAAAAAAAAAGCTTACTATGATCATAACTTTTACCACGAAGCTATACTTATTTCTAAACCTGTTTCTTTTTCAGTTTAAACCTTGGAGTATCTTGTGACAATAAATACCTTTTTATTTATCAAATACTAGGGTGTTGCATAAGTTCGGGACTTCTTCACGAACAAAAATTTAAATGCTCATATCGAAACAGATATAATCTTTCAAGTACAATCCACTATGTTCTATAACAGTGATCTTTCAGCCAAATTTTCGATTCTGGCTTCGAGGTAAGTCCCGTACTCCGGTATCGATCTGGTTTTGGTTTCAAAAGGTTCTTCCACGGAGAAAGTGGGCAATCGACCAGAATAAATAGTAGTCGTTGGGTGCAAGGTCCGGTGAACAAGCTGAATGTGAGAGAAGTTCGATTCCTTCCAGTTCTCGGATTTTTTGGCGGATCACAGCGGCCGTGTGGGCCGAATGTTGTCCTCCTGGAGGAAGACCCTTCTTCTGTTGACTAAAGCCGGGTACTTTCGGACCAGAACTTCCTACATTCGATCGAATTGTTGCGAGTAAAGGTCGGCGTTGATGACGCAACCATCTGGAACTAATTGAAAGAGGATAACAGCTTCGAATTTCAACCCTACGAACATCACCTTGTACCCGAACTTTCCATGTTTGGCCACGATTCCAGAAGGTCGCAGGGGTAGACTGGATGACGGAGAAAGGTCTTTGATTGGCTGGATGTCTTGGTCACCAAACCTCTGATCGAGCAGCTGACGGCACACGTCAACCCGCCTTTGAGCTTGTGCCTGGGTCAGCTCATGGGGTATTATTCGACAGTTCCTGTTGACCTTACAGAGCTCGAAAAGTTTTCGACGCACGGTGGCATTGAAGCACCCAGCTTACCCGACAATCTACCTCTGCCGACATACGGTCTCTGGATCTACTGTCGCAGTTCTTCTAGAACGTGGTTTATCTTGAAGCCTAGTGTCCCCTGCATTGAAGCTCTTGTACAATTTTCTGATGGCAGCTATCCCACAGTACCTGGGCCTTCTACAACACAAATTTCAACAACCGTGGCTTCTGGTCCTAGCATTTTTTAAACAGAACCTACTGACCGCTCTAAGGGTATTTTTTCATCCATATGCAGAAAAGAAAATATGTTAGAAGGATAATTATTCTTGACGAATAAGAAATTCGAAATCTTCGATAAAAAACTGCTATATGTAAGTATATTTGAACAGAGGGAAATGATAAGAAGGTGCAAAACAAAACAGAGAATAGGGAAATCAATACAACCTGGTAGAAACAGCTTTTTAACTGCCTCTTTCTAGGAAGTCCAAAAATTGTGAATTCACTGTTAAATTAAAACATGCTGCTCTTACAAAAAAACAATGTACAGATTTATTAATGATAATGTACAACCTGTTTTACAGATATGTCTTAATAGAATACGTCATATCAACTTTTAAATTGTATAGTTACAAACTTTAAGCTTGCAACCGAAATACTGTCTTCTGTAAACATCATCATTAAAGCACATATTCTTCTTCTTTTTTTATATATAATGTTCATTTTATTACACTTTGATATTTAGCTACGATGATGATTCTGAATCATCATCATCATCGTCGTCGTCGTCCTCAGTCTGATCAGCCATGGAATAGTATTCACGAACAGTTATCTTTCTTGGAACTATTTCTGAAAGAGAAAGAGGAGGACCTTATTAGTTCAAGCATCAAGTATATAGAAAAACAACTGCGAGTACAATATCGTAATGATTCTATTGTTTTATGACAATAAATCGTAAGGTAGGAGCCTTTCGATCATTGAGATCGTAATTTCTAGTTAAATAAGTACACGACTATTTGTCTTTTGAACCGACACCATTAATTTATAAAATTCCAATACTAAGATGAATACAGTAAATAATAAGGTTGATTAAAAACAGCGCCCGTAACATACGCTGTATCGAGATTATGAGTGGATCACCTCTTATTTGTAGATACTTATAGTTCTGGACTAGGTCGATTTGGAAAGGAGTATAGTGATGTACGGGATCTGACTCCAGGCCAAGTCAGAGGGGTAAGGTAAGAGGTGATCACTGTCGAATTTGAAGTGAAGTGATAATAAATTAACATTTGGCTGGCCTTTTATAGGCCTCTTCTGGTAAGCGGGACTTGAGTAAACTCCAAGCTTCTCCACTTAGAGTTGTTGTATTCTACTACTTTTTCTTGTTTGCGTAAACACTATCTGCATGTGTCTACATTGTGTCGTGTGTGAGTCTTACTAACACACATTTTATATTCCCATTGCAATATACATACATGCAACATCTAATCATTCTCAGCAACAGAAGTTTAATGTGAGGTAAATTTCACACGAAAAGGAATGAACCTCTGTAATACCAAAGAAGGACAAGATAAAGAAATCGAAAAAATTAAACCAATTAGCTGTACAAAACGGTTATAATAAACAAATAATCACGAAGAGACTAGAATAGCTGAAAAGAGAGGGGGAAAAATATCAGAAAATAAGAAAGGGGAAAGCACTTCCGAATATACTAAAAGTTACGAATAAAATTAGAAGGATACTCAACGAATATAACATTTAAGTATCAACGAAGCCAGGCATAAAATTAGGGGGCTCACTGTCTGGGTTCAAAAGGTACTTTACAGATCCACTGCTCATTCAGGAATTTACGAATTCAAATGTAACTGCCAAGAAGTATATATAGAACAAACCATAGGACACACAAAGAAAAGATACTTTGAACACTTTAGGCACATTAAAAATAAAGAAATCAGGAATTACTGCACATATAATTGATGAAGTTCATCATACAGACAACAGAAACATCAGGTTTCTCAGAGGAGCAAAGAACCGAGAAGAAAGACTGATATCGCATTTGCTACACTGGAAGAATGGAAAAACGTCATATGTATAGAATTAGAGAAAGAAGGAAAAATAACGTTATGAACAAATAAATAAATATGATCTGGCAACAATAGGAATTCAAATATTAAAACAAAAAGAAAAAGAAAAGTGATTCTGTTAACAGTACACTTGATAATGGCTACAGACGTAGTCGAAAAACATTCCGTTCAGCGTTTAATATGTATATTTAATACGCGAGTTTAATAATAAACTGTATAACAAACATCGGTCCGTTAAGTTTCGATTTTTGTTAAACGATATGTGTACGGTACGTGGCGCTAGACGTTACTTAAATATTTCGTATTTTGTCTTGTCTTTTGCGTTCTTTTCAAAGACCTCAAAGTAGTTTCTGATAGTAAAACTGTAAAAAAGGGACGGTGACTTTGGTGCTGTGGCTGATTTTTTATTACAAAGAGTAGAAGAATTACGAACAGACTGTCCTAATTTTGAGTTGTTTCAATACAGAAGTGAAGGCATTCTTAGAGAAAAAAAATATACTGAAACTGTTAGTAATAATTCTCTTCAGTCACCACGAGAATTTTGTCTCAGCAAAAGAAATTTTCTAAATGACTTATAAAAATCTGGGGGGGAGGGGGCTGTATTATTGTTGTTTTAATATTTTATTTTGTAACAGCAACTGTGTAAAATGGCACTGGCCGCATATGTACTAAATTGTAATAAATAAATACTAAGCACGTTCAAAAACTTCCAAAACAGTAGCCGAATATAATGTCGAAAATGTGACAACTGAAAACAATAGACTAAAATCTGAAGATGATGCGAGAATTAAAATAGGGTTTTCAGTGTTTGATCGTCTTGACCAGAAAGATGTACAATGATAGGTGTATATTAATTGGAGTGAGTGAGTTTAAAATCTCAAGTGAATTTTTTCTTATATATGAATAACTGCAACCTTTCGGTTGTCAATACAGCTGTGACTTAGATACTTCAGAATCAGAATTGAAACTCATCCTAAAAGCCATGAGCCGCTATGAGGCAGACTGTAAGTACAAGAAATCCAACAGTTTCTTTCTATGTTGGGAAATTTTCAAAATTGCTTTTCACGAACTACGTAAGCCCTGTGTCAATGCAAAATGGACACACCCCATCAACAGCTGGATGTGAACAAACCTTTTCTAAATTGCGCCAAATAAAACGTTATCGTCGAAATAGAATTGGCATGCTGTATTTGTTCCTGCAATTTCGAAAAACCTTGCTACGTCTTGACCAGTCAAGATGTACGTAAGTTCGCACTGCACATAAAAGAAAGTAGACAATTTTACTTCAGAAAACCTATATAATTCCTTTTTATATCAAGCACCAAGCAACGATATCTTAGGCCAGATGTTTTGAATTTTGAAATTTTACGGCCTTTAGGCAACTTTGGCTCAAGCCGGATGGATGATGATTGGTGGAATGAAGAAAGTGGGAGAAAACCAAGACAACTCACGCACATGGTGTTCGTCCACCACAAAACCCACATGGCACGAACAGGGTTTGAACTGATGACCCCAAGCGCCAGATATGACCGCTCTAACTGTTGATCCACCGTGGCCCACGATGTCTTAGGCACTCATAGGTTAATACTAAAGTCGTATATGAGGACTGATTCTTGTAATAACAAATTTTGTTTTGAATTCAAGGTTACGCGGAATATTTTTAAATTAGTTTCTGAAGTTTAAACTGTGTGCGCAACATAGGCGCCACATAGTGGTAAGAATGTGAATTAATTCCTTCAAAGTAGGCAACTTACGCTCGGTTCTTTATAACGAATCGAGCAATGAAAGGGTGAAAACGTTCGTATGGTTGTGCCATTGCTACATACATTCTCAACGATATTATCCAAATGGAGAAGTGAAAATATTGTAGAAATATAATACCAGGAAGTTTGTAATTACTTCAGGACATATCAAGAAATAACCAGTATATCGGGAGAACAGTATCTAT
>JAGDQP010065170.1:0-11458 GCA_022664845.1 Lepisma saccharinum | reverse complement strand
TATATATATATATATAATGTAATGTTAGGTACAGCCGCAGAAAAAGGAAAACAGACCACCCTAGGTGGTTTTCATGGACCTTGGCCACTGTGATGTAAGAAATGCTGAATAAAATCATGCATAGATTCATTTCTTGGCTCTCAGCAAGTACATTTTTCTTCTGTTTTCTTTTAGAACCCCTTAGCTGATTTAAAAGATTCCAGTGTTTTTGTCCCGAACACTACACAAACAATCTACATTACAGCTTTAGTAAGTTAAATCTCGTGATTAAGGAATATTTTAGCAAAGTAACTTCACTTTTTGCCTATTTTTGCAAGCTGTTACTTTCCCAAGTAAAGATAATATCTAAACAGTGCAAACAGAAAAAGTTTACCAGTCAATTCAGTGACGAGTGTCTCGCGAAAGTAACGTCATTAGTAACAGTTTGTCATCCATATATAACAGGGAGTGTGTTGTAAATATCCTTTCGAAATCATTCGCCCCTAGGTGATCGATGTTGTAGGATTTAGAGCGCCAGCTTCCTGCATGAGAAGCCTGGATTTGATCCCCGGGCAAGGTAACTTTTCTTACTTTTTCTTTAATAGAACATCCCCATATGCTGATACTACGAAAAAGTCAATGTTCACTTGTACATTTATAGGTAGGTTTAACGCGCTTTCCCTGAGTTCCATCGCCGCGAAGACCGTCTTCCTTTGTTTTATTTTCTTTAAAAAAATCTATTTCAATGCTGATTTCAATTACTAATAAATGTTCCCGTGAAATTTTATAGGCACGTTCAAAATTTTAACGCACTTTGGAATTATACAGACATGTATTACCGAGTGAGCGGTGGCGGGTTAGTGGTAAGGTTAGATTTTTTCATTATAACGTCAGCACTGATATTATTATGAGAAAGTCAGAAAATATGGAATATAGTTCTTTTGCGACAGAACCACAAAAATAAGTGAAAAAATGCAACTGGATCAAAAACTACTTCACTGAAATGCTTATTAGAAGTACGCAGAAGGAAGAGGGCTCCTCGCTCCAACCCCCATGTTTTAAACATTTTTCAAAACATTTCAAAAACTATTAGCACTATCAAAAATGTAAGAACATAGCGCACTAGAACTTACAAATTACTATGAAATACAATGGACAGTGATCTCGAAATCATGTCCATTGATGAGTGCTGAGACTTCAATTAAATAATGACGTCATAATCTTTGAAAAAGTATCACTCATCAATGGACAAGATCTCGAGATCGCTGTCCACTGTATTTGATAGTAATTTGTAAGTTCTAGTGCGCTATGCTCTTACATTTTTTATAGTGTTCTTAGTTTTCGAAATATTTTGAAAAGTGTTAAAAATTTAGTGGTTGGAGCGAGGAGCCCTCTTAACCTATAAAAAATATTTTGTTTTTGAAGGGTGGATTTTACTCTTTTGCAAAAATGGCTCTAAATATGAAATACTCTTTAATAATCCAATTTTCTTCTTTCGAATCATCTGGATAGCAGAAGCTATATCGCCTTCATCCCACTACTTGCGTTTACTTTCAACTCTCTTTTGTTTAGCCACCTTGCCACAATTGCAAAAAAGAAAAAAAGTTTTAGAATCCATATCCTGTGGGTGCAATTTAGATCTGCTACGCGACAGAAAGGTTGCTAAGATTGGTCCCGGAGAATAAGAGTTTATTTAGGCCACATTTTTGGAGCTTGTATCCCACTGTGTGCTCTAGACTATGTGTGCAGATCTTCTGCCGCAATAGGTATGCATAAAACACATTAGTACGCTCATATAATCTATTATTCCATTTTAGGAACCGCAAGTATTCCATAATACGCTATTTGTCATTTTAAATTATAAAGATTCATATCAAAACAACTGAACAACATTGGGGAATAGTGTTGGCGTAGTTTAAAAGCTACTTGCCTATTGTCAATTTTTGGCTAGAAATTCAATTTGCAAATTATAGGTGTTAGTATTAGATTACTTTTGAAAGACCTACCTGTCACCCTACCTTACGAAATTGAAACAATGAAAGTAAGATGACAGCGCGAACGTCGTCAATCCTACAGTTTCCACACCTACTCACTATAATACTAGCATAGACCTCATAGTAGATAGACTTATCACGCTTCCCCATTTCAGCCTGTGCTAAGCCTAATGAGTTTTTGTTCAGAGAACGTGATTTTGAATTCATCCGCTAGATAGCTCTGACATAGACGCCATATTCTATTATGAGGTCTATGCCAGAGCTATCTAAAGGATGAATTCAAAATCACGTGCTGTAACTAAAAAAACATTAGTTTTAGCGCAGGCTAAAATGGGGAAGCGTGATAAGTCTATCTATCTATTATGAGGTCTATGATACTAGCTTCAAGAGGACTATAACGTGGTGAAGAGGAATCAGTGCTGCAAAGGCTATGTTTCCGTCAAACTCCGGTATTCCATACTAGGTACCTATTCCATATTTAGCGATTTTCCCCTACTTCCAGGTTTATCTACTCTCGCGAGACAGACGTATTCAGTGTGAGTTTTATATCAGTTAGTTGGGAAAAAGTACGAACAAATCAGGTGAAAAAACTATAATCAAATTAGTCTTTATCGCTACCATATTAATTTAATGAGGAACTTCGACAAATTTTCGACCTGTTTCTATTAAAAGTTACATTGTTCAAATCATTCAATCCACTAGTAGATGAGGCCTCTCCCCGAAGGAAGGAGTTGGTCTACTGCTCCCACGCTGACCAGACGGGTTGGGAGAGGAGAGCAGAAGCTCTCACTGTGATCGCCACTGTCTTTTATTCACAGCAACTCCCCAACCGTACTCACGATGCTCGGTCAACACCGAAATTTTTGAGCCCCCACCGGGAATCGAACCCGGGACCGCTCGCACTGAAGTCGAGCGCGCTACCGACTAGGCTACGCAGGCGCTCATATATATATATATATATATATATATATATATTGTTTTGCAGCTCAATATTTTCCACGTACCTTGACATTAAAGTTACTGTTATCCTCGCGTGGGCATTTGAAAGTACGTGGCCGCAGCGCAGCTTCGTCGCTCTCACATCACCCCCTCGGTAACGCACAAAAGCTATACATATAATTATAGTTACCGTCTTTCTTCTTACTGTAATCAACTACAATGCATATTTTTAAACTATCTTGTTGTATGTTAAAACATTGTAGAACTTTATCTTATATGGGCCAGTCTAGTAGCTTTTGAATTTGGCCCGTCACGATTTGACCCTATACACCTAGTTAAAATCCACAAACATCCATGCATGCCCTTGGCAGGATTCGAACCCGTGAACTTCGAGTCGTGGACCTAACGCCTTAGACCGCATGGCTATCCGGTCGGCTATTGCTATATGTTGTTAAACAGCTGAGAATTTACTACAAATGCAAGGCTTTATTTACTTGTCGCGGCAACAGTGGGGATATTTTCTACTGCGTTAGTTAGTTATTGACTTAAGAAAGCATATAACTCTATCACAATGGAAAACTATACTATATCCTGTTACAATTTGGAATTCCGAAAAAAAAATTCAACTAGTGAGGATGTATCTCAGTGACCCCATAGGCAGAGTACGGATAGGTAATAACGTCAGATAGTTTCGAGATTCGCAACGGATTGAAACAAGGTGATGATGCCTTGTCACCATTACTGTTTAACTTTGCTTTAGAATATGCGATTCAGAAAATAAAAGAGGTCAAAAAGGGACTAAAAGCTTGTTCGTATACGTGGATGATATAGATTTAATAGGGGAAGATATAGATGCAGTACAAAGTAACACCGAAGTCTTAGTAGAAGCGTGCGATGAGATCGGTCTACAAGTTAACATAGAGAAAACAAAATACATAACAAGCCGAGGCACAGGAGAGATGGGAGAGAAACGAAGATTATATTCCATTGTGGTTGGTAAACTGGAGGAAAAGAGACGGTTAGGAAGACCGAGGAGACGTTGGGAGAATAATATTAGAAGAGATCTCGGAAGGATGGCTTGATGAAAACTGGCTTGATCTTGCTCAGGATAGAATCCTATGGCGTACGTTTGTTAATGCGCCGATGAACTTGCGAGTTCCGTAAGATATAGAGTAAGTAAGTTACGCTGCCAGCAGTCAATGTCAGGTGTGTTGCAATCAGCTATTTGTGTTGCTTCCCCGTGATCACACACCGGCTGTTATAGAGTGAGAACAGTACTGGAACTTCGTCATACTTACAGTAAAATAAATTAATTCGCCATTAGAGTTAATACTATATTAATAGTTCTAAATTTAATAAGATATATCAAACAATCTGCGATTATATCAAGTCTACATTGCAGTCGTAAGACGTTGCATTCTCATTTCACCTTCATCACAAGTGTTTCTTAACTCTTTTAACACCTTGCTAATGCTGTTTCCATCTCTGCCATGAGGAATACCATCTGCAAAACTGATGTATTGATTTGACTTCCCAAAAGTGTATCAACACTGTTATTTCAAATCTCCATACGATCTCTTCTAGATATCATCATATTCAGCCGTTTTCTATCCACTGCTCGATGAAGGCCATTTTCTGTCCACATATCTCTGTCTGCTGCTATTCAGATCCATGTAGCTCCTAAAAAACGCTTGATTTCATTTACCCATCTTGCATTTGGACGTCGTCTTCGTCGTTTCTTTTCTCTAGGAATCCAATGTAGTATATTTGTCGTCCATCTGCCATCTGTTCATCTACCTATGTGACCGACCAATCTCCACATCATCTTTTTCGCAGTCTTGATTATATATTCTACGACTGTTTGTGCTCGAATCCATTAATTTGGCTTCCTCTTCTAGACATGTAATGTATTAAATAAGATGGGAAAGCTATGTCCTCGTCTCACTTCTCTACATTGTTAAAATGAATTTCTCAGAAATGAATAAATTCTCCTACTAAAAAAAATCGAGTAAATTTTACTTGAAAGTGAGAAAAATTATTATCAAAAATTAAAATCTCAGAATGGTAATTCTCAAATACGAGATAAGGCATACTTTTCAAATGTGAGCTGATGCAATTATTCAAACTGTGTGTCTCTGTCTCTGGAAAGGTAATATTACAATCCTGCGAGATAATTACATGAAATCTGTAGACATAGTTTATTATCTGGCGTGCGTTGTAAAAAAATATCATAAACAAGAGCAATGATCTCAGACATAAAAACAAGAACTAAATTCTCAGTCGGACAATCCAATCTGTATCACTGCGACTATATGTGATATTCATACGCGGGCGTGATCGCGGCAAAACAAAACATAGGCCTACTGTCGGGAATTGAGTTTAACTCTTCTGCTTCCTAAGGTTTATTATTTGAAAGATTATAAAGTGTGTTTACCTGTTGTGATAGTAATAAACTCCTAATAAAGGTGAATGAGTTTCATAACATACTGTTGCCTGTTGCATTTCCCGCTTGTGTCAATAGATGTCTCTACTTTTGATGGTGTAAAGTTGAAGTGAGTAACTTTTTTGTATTATGCTAAATTGTTATTTTTTGTGTTGTATTATTGGCACACGACTTAAATATGTTTAATAATGATTCGTTATGCAGATTAAAGCGATTGTACAAACACAATGGAGTATTGTAAAATGATATGTAACTCAGATGGATATGTACACCAGGAATATAAATAGTGTATGCTGGGTACAGCATGTAACAGAATACCGAAACTTCATAGAGCAACATATTCAACACGTAGAAGCTCCCACATCAGAAGAAGAACTATATAATACTATAGACCACATTACTTCCACCATAAAACAAGCATCAGACACCTACATACCTACCACGACAATACATCCTCACAGGCCCAACCTACCACAACAATATCTTACATTAATCCAACGTTCCCGACAATTCTACCGAGATTATCAAAGATCAGGCAACCCCGAATCACTCAGACTACACCGGCAATTCCACAACTACATTAAAGCCTACAAACTACGCCAATGGGTCAGAACATGTAACAAACTCGCCGACACTTCTCACCCCACGAAGTACTGGAATAAATTCAATCAACTAACAGGAAAACACACAAAAACCGCGTATTCTTTACTCAATAACAATCAGGCATTACATTCAGACAAAGAAAAAGCAGATGCATTCGGCACATATCTTCAAGATATATTCATAACATCTCCACCTATAAATGACTTCCGAAAACATCCTACCGAAAGAATAAACTTTAACTCGCCGAACATACAACTAAATACAATACATACACTAACTGATCACCCACTCACTACACCAATCACTACGCATGAAATCACCCAATCGATCGCCCGCAAACGCACTACAGTTCGTGGCAACGACACCATAACCTACCGCCACCTAAAAAAAGCTGCCCTCATCCTCATTAACCTTCTAGCCTCTGTCTACACCTTCATACTCCGTACAGGATTCTTCCCCATTATATGGAAAACCTCAAAAATCGTCATGTTTCCGAAACCTCAGAAAGCACCCAATCTTGTATCCTCATATAGACCCATCCAACTTACCTCCACCCTCAGCAAAACTTTAGAAAAAAATTTCGTCAATCGCCTTCACACTCACCTAGCAGAACTCAACCTCCTATCTATATACCAAGCCGGATTTCTTTCACATTTCAGCATCAACAATCAATTTATTCGCCTGATAAACACCATCGCTAACCACTATAACACGAATAACCCTTCATGTCTAATTCTGTTTGATCTTGAAAAAGCTTTTGACAAAGTATGGCACCAAGCACTAATCTCTAAACTTCGATCATTTCAACTTCCTCTTACCTACATTCGATTTATCTTTCATTTCCTAAGCAACCGTATCACCTACATCTAGCTAAATTCCAGTATCTCTCATCCTATATTCCTTCACTGCGGAGTCCCTCAAGGCTCTGCACCCTCTCCACTTCTCTACCTCCTCTTTGTTGCTGATCTACCTCCTCTCTCACCAAACACCAATATTTTTCAATTTGAAGATCACACAGCCTTCCTCGTACTCGGAAGAACTATCCAAACCATCAATCGAACTCTAAATGAAGCCATCAACACATTTACTTCATGGTGCGAAAAGTGGGGTCTCACAGTAAACTCAACTAAAACACAAGCCATCGTTTTCATACCACCCAAACACCGTTCTCGTGTCCATCGAAATCCCTCACGACTAGACATAAAAGTACACAATAACCCAATAAACCCTTCCAAAACAGTCACCTACCTAGGCGTTGTACAAAGATCATCATCTCACTTGGAACCACACTTAAACAAGATCATAGCCAAAGAGAGAAACCGCCTCAACCTACTGAAAAGACTTACCGGAACCACATGGGGACTTACAGCTCAAACTGTACTAAACATATGCAAAGTATTCTTAAGACCCGTATTGACCTACGGACTAACCGCCTGGATTGCCGCAGAAAAACCATTTCTATAATAAAATACAAAACAAAACGGAAGACACGCACTCCGTTTAGCATACAGAATAAAACTACCCAGTCCAACACAGGAATTATATCATCGTATTAACTTCCCACATCTTCTTCTCCATCTCTAAAACCTACGCACTAAATACATACAAAATAGATACGAAAGTGAACACCCTCTTTTTCACGACATAATTCATTCACATGAACAAAACAACACACCGCCTACACACATAGACAGCCCACTTTCTCTACTCTTCACCCTTTACACTCAAACATTGCCACCAGATCACCCAGACATACATTTGATAACTGCATATAGTGCACCAGTCATCCCTCACTATATTGCACCATCATCAACTGCACAGTAACCATCTCGAACGCAAGGGTCCATCTGTCCTCATCACCGTCTAGTAATCCCTAGACGAGAAGATTATCAATCATGCGTCTAATATGTGCCAAAGTGTTGTGGCGTCTATAGCACATCATATTCATTACATCTTACACCATCACCTTTGAATAAATAATAAAACCTTACCCAATATTTATGATTACGAGGAAAACTCATAATAACCATTGATTAATGAATGCAATAAATAAAAGAGATTACCAAAATCTCTTAGACCAACCAAAATCCTCACAATCTAACTTTCCGTCAGCCTCTCTTCCCAGATAAAGGGTACAGCCCTTTGTGGGGGCTAGCCTTGGCTAGCATTAAAAAAAAATACAGCATGTAGAGGGAGAACTTTGTACTTCTCCTCTGTTCAATAAATATTTTTATCTTTACTGCCTGCGTATTTAGTTAGACGTAGTGAAGGGCTTTTCTGTGGTTGTGGAATGCAGCTGAGAAGCACTAATGCGATCACGGATAAGGTCTCTACTGTTTGTTAGAGGTGTAGCCCCACTACAGGTTAGACTTGGGGCACGCTATATAGGGAGTTATTATTTATTTCAACATCCAGAACGAATTCATGAACGACTCTGAGAAGTATCTTGCTCTACCGTACAGCGACAACAAGGATAAGGACCATACGGACCATTTTAATATATTATACTATTGAAAAGAAGTCCTCTTACAAATTTTGAATGCATATTTTCTCATCTTCATTCGCTCTCAACGATATTTTGAGTAAAATCCTTCTCAAAATATGCATATATTTCTCTCAATTTTGAATATGTATTTTCTCATCTTCATTCGCTTTCAACGTTATTTTGAGCACATTCCTTCTCAAACTGTGAACGTATTTCTCTCAATTTTGAATACATATTTTCTCATCTTCATTCGCTCTCAATGTAATTTTGAATAAATTCCTTCTCACAATGTGAAAATGTGTTTCTCTCAATTTCGAATAAATATTTTTTCATTTTTTTTAGCTTTCATAACGATTTTGAGTGATTGATTACCTTCTCAAAACTTTGAAACAAATGTTCTCAATTTTGACTACCTATTTTCTCATTTTCGTAACTCCGAAGATATCTTTTGAGTCATTACGTTCTCAACACTTTGAGCATATGCTTCGTTACTTTTGAATATATTTCTTCTCATTTCTGAAACTTTTCTCATTATTGAGCCGAAATTTAAACTCATTTTCGAGTAGTTTTACCTCATGTTTGAGACTTTTTCTCATTATCTGAGAAATGATTTCTCATTTTTTGAGCACCATCACTTGTTCAAAATTGAGCAAAATTTAGTCAAAGCCAGATTGAGCCCAATTTTTTTTTCAAATTCGAGACTTTTTTTTCGTTTTTGAAGAAACCTTTTTAACAGTGTATCTAGTAAAACTTTGGTAACCTTTATTTTTATATGGACCAGTCATTCTCTATCTAGTGTAATTCTTTGTGTCGTAATTTACTTTTACATATATTCTCTTATTTAAACATAGGTTCTGGGTCATTCCGTGTCAATTCATTCAAGGTACGTAACCCACAGCCTCAGATTTAGCTGAAATTTGGTGACTTCTGCTTGTCATATAATGGAAAAGTCTGAATTATTATTGCAATATGTTAAGTAGTTTAGACATGAGAGTGATTTGAAAAAAATGAATAAAAAGTGTATAATGTTAGCTCAATGCACCTGGATATACTACTATGCTACAGAAACATCTGCACAGCACCAGAACAAAAAAAAAAGAAGATCTCCTTTCCACAGTGTTTTGGCTTATCATGAGTCATTCACATATACTTTTATGGAGGGTATCTCTTGTGTTATCTGCAGTAAAGATGGTTGAAATTAGGTTTTTTGTTTCACACTCTTTCCTTATATAGGTAACTTCAAATAGGCAAAAGTGAAAGAAGGAAAGGTACCACTAACATGACACATATATTTTTGGAAAAAGGATGAAAATACTACAAACACGGGAAAAAAATGGAGAGGTGTTTTGCCTCCTTTAAAAATAATGAGTATTCTGTATATGTACCCAACAAGTGTATAAAGTCTACATGTTAGCCATAAAGTTCTATGACACAGGGTAGTTCCAAAGTTCCAGTACACCTAAGTATCTCACAAACCGACAAGAAAATAAAGCATAGTAGTATACAAATGTGGAATGGTGGCTACATTTTGTAATACACGATCAACGTGACGGCCATCTTGAAATCCGCCATATCGAATGGAGGTAAAATTTTACAAATGGTAAATGGGTCGTGTAACTTATCAAACAAAAGAGAATGTTTCCAGAAGTCATTCCAGGTGTCAGATTTGACCTACCTGTTACGGTGTCGGATTTAACGGCACGGAAAGAGCGCTGCTGGATAAATGAACATAATATGCACTGCAAACTGTCAGTGAAAGTAACTCTGACACCGTTGAGGTGGTGATGAAAATAGGTGAGAGAGGAATAGTAACTGGAAACAATGAGGAAGAGAAAAAGGCACTGGTTAAGATATTAGTTACGCACAGATTTATACTGAAGTGTGCAAATTAAGGTACAACTGAAGGGAAAACAAGAGGAGGAAGAAGACATACGAGATTTCTTGACAGTATTTAGGAAGATAATAATTTCTTGACAGCAATAAGGAAGATGAATCAAAGATAAAATGGAACGTGCATGATCGAGAATGAGTTGAGAGGGATAACTTGCCTTGAAAGATACGTCGCTTGCGACAGAATACTAATGATCAAGTACATATGATAATATCACTATAATCAATCTTTCACGCATTCTGTGTGAAACATACAATCCGGAAAATTGAATAAGGAGTTATATACTGATTTGCTTAGTACCCGAATTAAAGCGCGCGTTGTTAACTTTTATTTACCTTTTTCAACATCCTCATCTCAGTTTGGTAAAAATGAGATGCCAAGTCATGTGAACAAATAAAACATGAAGTATCATAATTCACTGTACACTATTTTCAAGTGCTTTCGTTTTTTATTCTATTATTTTTTAAGAGAAAAAGATCTGTAAAACAATTTTAGAACAGACGTTACGTCAAGTGGTACATAAAAACCTTTTGTACTTCATCATAGTAAGCTATTTGTCAAAATGCAACCAACGTGAAGTCTAGATTAAAATCATATGGATGAGAAAAAATGTCTGCTATTTGACGGAATTAACAGTAGCTATATTGTTAGTAACGCTAGTCAAGAAAACTTAGAAGAAGGGGAAGAATCCCGAGATTCACATCTGTATTCAACATCTGTTAGTGTCTTGACTACTAGCTCTCAACTCTTCACCCTCTTTAGAATCCGTCGTCTGCCCAGAAGACAAGTGTGGAATTTTCGTCTCTACAAAAAAGGAACGAGGGGAAGGGGGGGGGGTAAGTCTTGTGTCGACCCTTCGTCACAACTTATCACACACAACCAACTACCAAGATCCTCTTCGAAGCTACAGATCACACGTCAACACGAATCTTTGTTGTGAAGTGTCATGCTCAATCAAAAAGGGAGGAAGATAGAGTGAATTTAAGGAAATAAGATGAAACGGTAGAAGGACACTAGCGGGGCGCTCACATGAGAAAGCGGAAGAATTGATAACGGGCTGTCGTACAAAAATAAAATGAGATTTCCAGCTGAAACTAACTGGAACCAAATCTCATGAATCAACA
>JAGDQP010065169.1:1011-11458 GCA_022664845.1 Lepisma saccharinum | reverse complement strand
TATTATTATTATTATTATTATTATTATTATTATTATTATATCACACTCTGTTTCACGATATTGAACCTGTTGCAAAAGTTGATTATTACCACCATCCCTTTCTTATGCAATTAAAAATATATATGAAAGTAAATGTTAATAGAGTGTCAGGTATAAACGAACATGTGTATGATTTAAAAAATGCAAATTACCTGCAACTTTATAATGATATTAAAAGCAATTTTAAAGAATTTCTAAATTGCAGGGAAATTTTGACAACATGACTGAGATTTCATACTATAAAATTTACAGATGTCTAGATGCTAATATATCGAATACGTTATAACCAGTTACAAAAGTGAAAAGTATCCTTGGATCACTAGGGAAGTTAAATAGTTAATAAACAAGAAAACAAAGTTATTCATAAAATAAAAACAAACTGGTAATCTTAATATTTATGAAAATGTCTCGCAGCTGAGGAAAATCTTCAGTGCACTGAAAAAGGGTTACTTTGATTTATTGAAAAAGAAAGTATTACTGAGAATAACCCAATGTTTTGGGAAAACTTCAGATCTAAACCAAAGAATCAAATACCAAGCGAACTTGAGTACAAAGGTGCATTACTAACTAACTTAAAAAGTATAAGCGAAGTGTTTAAAGAAATATTTAGCAAATATTTTGATATGAATCTTGATGATAATGATGTGAATTTAAACTCCAGTCCATACTCTATACCAGTAAATATCCCACATATAGATTTTAAAGTGTAAATGAGGTAATAGGAAAATTGAAAGCTATCTCAGTAATAGAATTACCAATTTTATAATTAAAGCTTGTCCTAATGAGTTGACTTTTTTGTTAGCTAAAATGTACAATTCTTCATTAAGACAAAGGAAATTTCCTGAAAAGTGGAAAACTTCATTTGTAACTCCTGTGTACAAGGGTATTAACAGAAGAGATCCCAACAACTATAGGCCAATCACTATTATACATGCTTTTTCAAAAATCTTCGAAAATATTGTACATAGATACCTGAATTTTAGTGTAAAAAATTTATTACATCCATCTCAACATGAGTTCAATAAAAATAAATACATTTTAACCAATGTAGCTGAAATGACTGAAAGTGGTTTCACAGCTACCTTTCGAATAGAAAATATCAAATCAAAATTAGACATGTAAAATCTGAAACAGGCTTAATAAAAAACGGCATACTACAGGGATTCCCCATTGAGCCACTGTTATTTGTAATATTTCTCAATGACTTACCAGAAGTGGTACATGATGCAAAAATGTTATTATATGCTGACGATGTAAAAATTATGAGAATTGTAAGAAACAGTTTTGAGCAGGGTAGAATACAGGAAAATTTCAACAGAGTTGTAAGACGGTGTGAAGAAAACGGTATGAAGGTAGATAATAACAAAACTAAACATGTAACATTTAAATGAAAGGATCAGTATTTCGCAAGTAAATATTATATGAATGGAAATGTAATAGAGAAGGCAGACAAAATTAACGATCTTGGGATACAGTTCGATAGCAATTTCTTATTTAATGAACAAATTACAAAGAGATGTAATGAAGCTAAAAGAGTCATAGGTTATATCTTCGGCCAATGGTCAAACTTCACAAGACCAGCTATTTACATATATATTTGTATAAAACCATTGTAAGGCCAAACATGAAAAATGGATCAGTCATTTGGAATTTCTTGCCAAAACATTTATCAAATAAAATTGAAGCTATCCAGTACACTTTTATTAGAATGCTATTCTACGTCGTTGGTCTTAACTATTACTCGCAAGGTACAGAGTACTGGGAATCCCATTTTAATCTTAAACCATTGGAGTATAGAAGAGATAGGTTTGATGCTGATTTCACATATAAAATAATCAATTGTAAATACTACCCAGAGTATCTCCTCGAAAGACTTGTGATAAGAACTCCAACATACGGTACAAGGGATAAAATCTTGTTTCTAGCTATTAATAAAAATCATATATTTATACTTAGATTGATAAAACATTTTAACAAAATCTCATGGGTATGTAATTTAGAACAAGTTAAATGTGACGGATGTAGACTTCAATCTGCCATCTAAATTCTGTGAAATGTTAAATTTGCCATTTATAAGTGCACAGAACTTGGACATATGAAGTTTAAGTAATCGCAGATATTCTCATTTGTAAATCTCTATGTAATTAATGCCTTACTTAGTGCTGTATTTTTGCATACTCTGCTGTTCTCTACACTTAAATAAACTATTAAAATTACTATTATTCTTAACTACAAGATAACATTCATACATTATATGATTTTTTTTATAATAGTTTTGAAAATAATGTGCCAAATTCGAAGACGTACTAATAAGAACAAGTCCTATAAAGATCCTTGGATGACTGTTGATCTTATTAATAAAAAAGTAGATATTTCATAAATTATAAGAGAACTAGGAATACATATTGGTATGATAAATTTGCTTCCTTAAGAAGTAGAAAGAATACAAGTTAGCTAAGAATAGGTAGCTTTTAGAGTTAGAAAACAGCTTAGCAAACAATCCAAGATCATTTTGGTCGTTCTTCAAACGACAAAATAGGTGCAAGGGTATCAATTCTATTATTTACAAGAAAAGCAACCTAACTAATGAACAAGACATCACCGAAGCTTTTAAAGACTACTATTTTCACAGTTTTTCTCAGAATACACAAAATTACAAGATAGATTCAACAGATGACATTAATATGAATGTTATAGACATGTCTTTGGTTATAGAATTTGATATTACTAAAGCAATACGCAAACTAAAGACCAAATCTAGTCTGGGCCCGAATGAAATACCGAATTTATATTATCAAGGGAAGGAGCCCATATATTACCTGAAAATTAGAATTAATATTTAACAAATCACTCAAACTAGGTTACTTCCCAAGTGAATGGAAAGGTCCCATTGTAGTACCTGTGTACAATGGTGAAGAAATAAATAATGTAGAAAGCTACAGACTTGTCTCTGTATTGAATGGTTTTTCTAGAGTTTTTGAAATGATTATTGCAGAACACTTACAATTTAATCTAAGGCAAATAATTGACGAAAATCAACATGTTTTTTTAACTGGCAAATCCACTTTCACGAAACTTGGTCAAGCTACTAACTTTATGCAAGAAAATATCTCAAGGAGAAAACAATGCGATGTGATATATTTTGATCTGGCAAAAGCATTTAATACTGTTAACCATTCAATCCTACTTCATAAACTGAAACTGACTGGATTATCACCAAAACATATTCATTGCTTTTCCAGCTATCCATTAAATAGATATTTCCAGGTTAAGGTAAATAATTCATTGTCTGCAAAGCAAGTGATAGGGAATAGCATACCTCAGGGATCGCCTCTGGGTCCGCTTTTATTTGATATATGAATGATGTAAGTTCACAGGTAAAATATGCAGTGCCTTTACTATATGCCGACGATTTAAAATTACTGAAGATTGTTACCAACAAAAATGATATAGATAAAATACAGAAAGATATAAAATGTGTAGAGAAATGGTGTAAAGGAAGTAAAATTATTATAAATAGCTCCAAAACTAATTTGATTACGTTTACCCGTAAAACAAACTATATGGTCCGCCAATACTATATGATGAGCAATACTTTAAATAGAATTCAAAGCGTAAAGGATTAAGGTGTATATTTTGATTATAACATGATATTCAGTACTCAGCTACATGCTGTAACTACGGATGGTAAAAGGTTGAATGGCTATCTGTTTTACCAATGCTCGTCTCTCTTATGTAATGCTTTATAAACTCCTAGTAAGAAGCAAAATTGAATATGCAATAGTCATCTGGGATACAAATACTATTACCGTCAAGAAAAATTTGAGGGCGTCCAAAAGTTCTTTTTTAGAATTTTATGCTATAGATTTAAGTTGGAGTACTACAAGTATAGTTACGAACATTGGTGCCAATACTTTGAGATTGAGCCTTTGGACTTAAGAAGAGACAAAATAGATATTCAATTTATCGATGGCTTATTAAAAACCAAAATTCAAAGTAGTTATCTGCTGGAAAAATGTCACATACAAGTTCCTCCACGTAGGTTAAGAATTAGTATATTTTTAGAATTCTTGACAACTCACATATTATGTTAAACAGAATGATGACAACGTATAATATTTCATCTAATACTTAGTAACTATTTTTTAAACTGCTTAAGTGATTGACTTGTCTCTAACTTGTTTTATACATTTGTAATGTGATTAATTGTGAACTATACTTATATTTCTTCAGAATTATACCATGTAGATTTCAGTGCTCTTGTAAAAACCCTTGTATTTTTCTATATCCAGAATGGTGGTAAAAACTTTGTATATATTTATTATAAAGTACTTGGGAGATTGTATTATATAATATAAATGATAATTATTCTATCCTGATATTCTGTAACCCGATATAATTTAAATTATTTTTTGACCTGTGCTAGATTGGTTTTATGCTGCACTTGTATATCTGTTCATACCACATTAATAAAGATTATTATTATTATACAGGTGACAATACAATATTTCATTGTTACTTTCATATACTTATATATTTTGAAAGAAGTTTTAATATCTTTTTAATATGAACTTCTTTATTCTAAAATAAATGCTAGCCTGCAACGATGTTGGGTTTGACTGCTTGCAGATCACTTTAGGGCTTTGGTCACAAGAGATTAGCTTGAGAAAGCGTATCCGAACACCGAAATAACTCGAAATAAAATAATAAAAATATTTTTAAAGACATACTTTCCTTAAACAATTCTTACTAAAAAGTAAAAATAAATAAATAATAATAATAATTTTGTTTATGCATGACTAGAAAGGAAAGCATGGGGCGCGCCAAGTGAAGAATTTATAAAGTAAGTGTATATGAGAGTGCGCCCCGTTTTCCTTTTAGTCATGCACCATCAAAATTATTATTTTGCCTTTTAGTACAAATTGTTTCATTTTATTTTCTAAAAAGTGAAGTTTTTTTAAAAAAAAACATAGCTCTTCTTCTCATCTTGTGAAGTAATATATACTGTATTCCGTTTAATTCAATTTAACTGGCAAAGTATTCGGTCACATGGTGGCCGATGAAGAGGGTAGCTACTGTACTTTGAAAGAGTGGCTTACATTTCTATTTGGGACTGAAAGACTGGACTTGCACTGTCTTCTCATCAGTAATTATTTTTGTTTTATACTATGTGAACTACATTGCATTTATCCTAACAGTGAATATTCATCTTATGAATATATATTTTTTTAATAATTAGCAATAATTTAACTTACTTAAACGCATTAAATATCGAATAGACACCAGATGGTTAATGACGTATTAAAAGTAAATTATTAATCCTGCAAACTGTAATTTCAAGCAAATGTAAATTTATTTCTTTGTATTTGATTGTTCAGATATATTTGGTATAGACTATAGATAACATGATTTGCTATGGGTTCTTGAGCCCGACGTTTATAGCTGAACAGAAATATAACTTTTACTTTCCTTTCATTGCATTTTATTGTTAATGGTTAAGTTGTCTTAAACGACTTCAGTTATTGGTACTTAGGAAATAAAATTTTTCACATTTTTGTGAACTCGAAGCCCTAGCCGAGATGCTATTTCATAAGTCTCCTTTACCGTTATATTTTACTAACCCTCCACTGAATAGCTTTCGTAAGTGTCCTTTATTATTTTTCTAAGACTACTATTCAATATTATGCTGTTATACCAAATATCATAGACATTGTATGCATTTCTTATCGCACTTTAAGCTAAATTGTGTTTGAGATAATAGTGAAGTGTTCCGACTTTTGTTTCAAACCTGAAATAAATCGAAATGTCGGTTTCTTTTGAAGAAATTATAGTTGGCAACCCTAGATACTGGTCAGGTATAAATGGTTCTAGGCTCTAGTTGACCGAGGAAATTGAATTGTGCTTTCCAAAATCTGTTTCTGAAGCTAACTACTAAGTAGTGTAATTTTTAAGCTACCAAATTGTTGTTTTGGCGAACTTTCGCCGTTGAAAGCATCGCTCATGATGCTTTTCTCTGTGTTCCTAACAATAAGCTCATAGCCTTAAACATTACATGTAATTAGTTCTAGGCAAAGAGTATGCATCTTTAGAGGATCCAGCATGCTTACAACATAGAAATCCAAGCAACAGTAGTACTTGTAATATTAAAGGAACGCAACACACACACACAAACGAATCGGTATTCAGCAGTTCGCGCCGATTTTAAATGCACAAGTGTTTAGATTGGCGTGTCATATTCACTCTAATTTTCTTGGTTGCATGCTCGCCGAAGGACAATCTATCATAGCCTAATGAAGTCTATAATGTGTCGGCCAATCTACAAATATGACGCTAATCAATAGAAAACAAAGTATAGTGACAATATTTTAAAAAAAGCTGATTGACTTGACACGTTTTAATGAAACAACCGTGTATTGTTTCCTTACCACGCGCATGCGTATTCGCGGCTACTAATTCCTATCACGAGAGGTACTGTGATCGCTTGACGTAATATTCTTGTGATTGGTTGCATTTCTTGCTAGCAGATGCTGCTGGTTTCTGTTTACTAACATACGTAGTGGATTCTCTACACTTCCATCCTTTATGGTTCTAGGGTCTGTTCAAAGGCAGTGATGCCAACTCATGAGGCAAATTCTATTCTCTGCGATTTTTCGCCATAATATTTCGAGAAGGGACCAAAGTGATATTCATAGAAAAGAGACAAATTTATTATTCCTTCAACGTAAAACCTTGTAGTTTACTTAGGATGGAGATGGGAATCTGCTCCTATGTCATATTTTCCGCATTGCCTGAATAACAAGTTAACATATGTGCATTGTGGACATGTAAAGCAATAAGACATCTCACAGGCTAGTTAAGATGAGCTTCCCTAAACACTTTAAAATCAATGTACAATTTTAACCACCAATTGGAGTGTAGTAATCTTTAGCCGAGAGTATAAGATGATATTTATATGTTCTCTAATATGTCTCATCTTAAACGTGCTGAACTTAAATTCAAGTAATATATTTCCTTTAATATCAAGCCGTGGTAGTATCTCAAGTCCAGCCGTTACACACAACCAAATACTAAGTAAGAATACAAAACAGCATATGACATGTTCAGGTATTTAAACATAATTAGCTTTTATTCCGGCTGTAGAACAAACATATTAAATTGCAATCTATAATTGCCGTAAGTCCCCAGGTGTATTCAGCAAATTGTGGTAGCATCTAACATATCTCAAATTGAACAGGGAAAACATTTACATCTGCTAATTTCAGTACCATTTCTTCATATATCTTTCCTTTTGTAAAACAATCCTTATGCTTGTGAAATGCGGTTAATTTAAAATAAAATAGATATTGTTCCATGACAACATTTTCATTTCATATCAAGATATGCCATTTACCATAACAACATTAAAAAACAGCGGACTGGCATTATATAGAAGATTTGATGAAGGTTTGTAGATGCATATTTGTATACCTTGCGCTGTTATGTGTTGGTTTAGTGAGAGTTAGATGTGACAAATAAAGTAGAACGATGATTGCTGAAAAGGTTATGTTTGATTACATAACATACACTGCAAATAATAGCTGTGTTAATAGCTCAGTTAGAAATTGAGCGTCTTACCGACTTGGCTAAATCGTCGGACAGAAAGGGGCTAGATGCAACGATATTTAGTGAAAAACATTTGAATTAAACGACTTCACTATAGACTCAAACAGTGTAAGGGATCAACCTCCTATGTTGATCATATGTTGCTCAACCTCTCAAACAAAGTTACTTGCACGACTTGTCCTGTCCTTATGTGTCAACTGGGGAACAGAATTTCCATTCATTCAGAATATTCCATTTCCACAAAGGCAAGTAAGATGGCGACAGATAACACTTGACGAGCATTACTGCTTTCTTATCGTAACAACATGCCAAATGTTGCACTTGCTTTCGGAGAAAGCATATATTCAAGGAATGGGAATTCTGATCCCTAATTCACCAATGAAAGTTATTAAAACATGGTATAAGTCGTGAGAGTAACTTTGTTTGCATTTGGGGTTCAGCAAAATTTTTTGTATCCTCTATACTGTTTGAATCTAGTGCTCTTTCTGTCTGATGATTTAGCCAAGTCGGAAAGACGCTCGACTTCTAACTGAGTAACACATGTTCAAATCTCTCTGCATCCATATTTTTTTTCTCCCAATACCGAAATCAATACCGTGTGTTGTATTGACTATCTCGACTATCTCCGACGCCGGTCCGACATAAATCTGCGACCATTTGCCGTCTTGGTCAGCATTTTGCTTGCTGGGAATATGCCGGGCATATAGAATAGGCATACATGTTGTGTAGGAAGCTGAGACAGTCTCAGTTTTTAGGAGGTAACCCGGTGTTCTGGTGAGACGAAATGTATTGGAAAGAGCTAAACTGGAAGCCGGCCTGACCCGAACATACGTGACTCGATTCGAAACTTAACCCGAATGACCCGGTTTACCAGGTGGCCAGATCCGTAATTTGACCGGAATAAATCGGTTTTAAACTTGATCTGAATGACTCGGGATCCGGTCTTGACCGAAGTCACCAGATGAGTTAACTCGCCGACCGATAATCGAATCTTGGCCCAATTACATGTTGGCAAAATCTTGTCTAGGGATGGCCAGATCCGGATATATGGATCTCAGAGGATCCGGATATCCGAAACTCGGAAAGAGTGAAAAACGACGTTTAGAGCAGCAGAGAAACGTAAAAGGAAGGGAGAGAAAATGAAGGAACACAGAGAAATAGAAGGAAGAAACTGCTCCATTGAGGAACTCCAATACATAGCTGGTTATATAGTTTTTAATGGAAAACAAATTGATCCCAATTTATGTACACGATCGGAGCTCCTGCCACTTCCCAGGAATCCGAAACATAAAACATGGATCGAGGTATATCATTGGGTGTCTTATATCCCTAAAAAACAGTGGGAGGAAAGAGTGAAACAAATGGAAATGGTATTTTGTGTCCATAATCCTTCCACAAATTTAAGTAGAGTACCTGGGATCGCAAAAAAGATAAATATTTTTAAAAAATCCAAAGTATCAACCCTAAAATTATTACTATGTTCGTAACCTGTCAAATTTATATTAGGATTAGGCATCTAAAAATGAGATGGGGGAAACGCAAGAAGATGAACGAAAAGCAAACAATGAACGAAAAGCAAAAAAATGGACCCAGTCAATGGCAATCGTCGTCTGTATAGTGAGCGGCGGGGACTCAATGGTTTCATTTACGGAATACGTTACTTGAAATAACTTACGCATTGGTAGCTAACATACTCCTCGAAGAGTGGAATATGAAACAATTGTACTCATATTTAATGGAAGAAAAAAAATACTATGAACTTAATAACTGAGGCGTGTGCACGAACAAAAGTCTATGTGCCAACTTTTAACATGGTACATAGACTTTTGTTCGCACATACGCCTCAATTTCTTCAATCAGACAATTCAAGGTAACAAATTCAATCAAACAGGGAATAATTTAGATAAATTACACGGAGTTCCTGATTTGAATTAAGTGATATTTAAAATGGCTCATAATATTTATGAAACCAAATGTTTATTGTTTAATAAGGGAATGATACAGAATCCTTTTTGTGATGGGTGTAATAATTTGAAAACAATATAACACCGAAAGCATTTATGTAATAATTACCCCAGTAGCACACATACGTGTTTTCAATGCTGATTTTAGGTGAATTTCGTTGATTAACCGTTATCGGTTGAAATAAATACGTTAATTTTAAAATCATATTTCAACATAGGCGTCATTGCGTTGATAAGACGTTAATGCAACGTGCATTCAATATATTATTTTCAACTATGGTATAATAGATTTTGTTTAATGCATTTCTTAGTAGTGTTATGTCAATAAAATTGAATTGAACTAATTGAATTACACAAACTAATTGGTGGTGTTCTCATGTGCACGTTGAAAACAGATTGAATTTTAAACCATATTTCAACGAAGTCAGAATTTCGTTAATGTGACATACTTTCAACTATCATTCATACTATGTCCTACATTTCGTTTCACACTTGTATTTTTACTTTAATTACTTTAACATTATAATTAAAAGCAAATACAATGAACATAACTATATTTTTCATGTTTTCATTTGCATGTTGAAAACAGGTTGAATTTTAAACTATACTTGAACGAAAATTTAATTTCAACGATACAGAAAAATTATAGTGGACTGTCCAGGTGGATTCTTGGATAAGGGGCCGACGCGCCGAGCTATCAACAAGAAGTGCACACTGTGTTCGAATCCCACAGGAGCAACTCGGATTATTTACTGTTGGAAAATTAACACCGTATATCGTGATAAAAGCAACGGATAAAATGAAACTAAATGTGTGTATACCAATAGACAGCATTCATGCTC
>JAGDQP010065168.1:0-11458 GCA_022664845.1 Lepisma saccharinum | reverse complement strand
TTGTTTATACTATAAAGAGATTACTCGTTACAGTGCATTATCCCGCAGGAGTTGATGTGAATATCGATGAATCAACTTCCAATGGAACTCATTGGATCATCATATAATAAGGAACACTCTTCAGCCTTTGCTCATACTCCAGCGGTATCTACCGCTTCATCCTTGGTACTGAGTTGCTCTAGAAGCTCCATGATACGAAATAAATCTTTTCCCCAAATTACACTCGTGCTGTGTGTTCACAGTGGATGAAGTGCCTAGATGAGGAATCAATTACAATGTACATCACAACAATGTATAAGTCACTATACCTTTTTATTATCTGTGGAGTTATGTGATATTAGACGCAGATGTTCAATAAAATACAACATGATGAAAATAACATTTGTAGCACAACCATTGTGCACGTATTTTCCTGTATTATTACAAATACGAAGTATGTATTAAGATTCAAAAACTGATATGTAGGATTGATGTTGGATTAATATATCGGGTTGTGCATGAATATCAATAGAGAATTTCAAATGAATGCACTCTCATCAACAATTGTTATATTTTCCCTCTTTTACATGTTATTTCTCGATCGAGATTACAATCTATAAGTATCAATGATTTACAGTTGGATTCTATCAGGAAAAACGTACTTTCCAATGTTGAAAATGCACAAAACACGTTGAAACAACTTTTAAATAAATGTCCTTTCCAATGAATCAATATGTTCTGACTAACTGGGTCTAAAATGCAAAATATTCCATTTCGCATTGAAGAAATAGGATAGATGAACGTGCCGTGATTACACATGAAATGTTATTGTTTAAAATCAATATTTAGTTGATTCAATACAAGAAATATATCCGCAGATAATTGAAGAGTTATTACGTTAGGTAAATTATTTTATTCACTGAGAATAACCATGTACTACCTTTTAATTGAGCCATAAACATACTGGAAAGATTCACTAATTCAATTCAATAATGCTGTTGAATTTTACCTGTTATCTGGCGTGTAACCTTTAAAACATACAGTTTATTGAGACGAAATACCTTCAATTGTTGTAGGATGTTTTGTGTACATCCTTATGTCTTTCTGGGTATTGACAATTTATAATTTATACAACTTTTTTTTTCTATCGCCCTCCAGGGTTGATAATCCTCTATATCGGGAGGTAGGCGAATGGGGGAGGTAGATTGAGCTAAGAGTAATTACTTCTTTGTAATCCTTTATTTATCCTAATCATCAATCTAAGCTTAGCTCACAATCAAATGGGTAAGAAAAATCGAGTGATAATGAGATGATAGTGAAGAACAATATATGCACTAGAGACATACAAGTGACTGATTAATCTTTTGCCCACGAACGACTCTCAGCGTAATGGAGAACGGATGATGTCCTGTTAGTACAGAAATGGATACTGTGTTGTGGTGAGAATCAGACATGAGAGTGAATGTATGAGAGGCTGCAATGATAGTTGCTAGACTGCGGTCAGAGGCCTGGTATAAAAATGGACGTAAGGGCCAGAATAAGTGGTATGGAAATTAATATGGAAGGTTGTTCGAGCTGCATATTGGATTGGGAGAGGACATGTGGTCGTTATAAGAGATATAAGGTGATGGTAAGAAATGTAAGTTGTTCGAGGGTAATGGGTAGGGATGCTGAAGTTGGAGGAGCTGGGTTGTTGTGCTGGTCGGATTGGTACTATGAATTCTGGTTTGATGGAGTCTCCTGTTGGTCTGCCTTTGCATTTATAACTGAATGTAGCGTGTAGTGCTCCACAAGTATTGCATTTTGGTGGTCTCTGTAAGTTAGTACAGTCTTTTGTCTGATGTGCAACATTTATGTGTAGATATTTTGCAACGTGTTTGAGTCAATGTTTGGTGTGTGTTATGTAAACTGCATACCTATGTATGGTATCTCCATGTCTAAACGTAAAAACAATTACTATCCTTGTATTATCTTACATCTTTTTGTAAGATGAACAGGTATATGTAGTAGTTAGTTTCCACTATTCGACGTGCATATTCAATTACACGCATTTCCGCTCCTGAGTGCTGGAGGTGGGGACAGTGACATTGAAAATTACTGGATTACGTTACCATGCTGTTACACTATTTACGTGGGTTCATTTGAAGGGAATCAAGTTTCATCTACTATCGATTTGCGGGGAACAACCATTTCGCGCTCATGGAGGAGAGAGGGCTGAGGAAGACGAAAACTACACGAACAAGCATTCTTGTTTCGTTCGTGGGAGTGACATATATGTGCCTTTATTCTATTTAGTTAGAATAAGATGATTAAAATATCACAAAGGCAGACACTCGTTTTCAAAAATAATTGTCGTATCTTTTTGATATAAGGTTCCGTGTGCACGACAGAACAAGCTATTCACAGGAATGATCTATTATATTTTACGTGCTTTAGTCCCCTTTGGTCAGTGTAGAGGTAATTCCTAAACGCTATTCAGAAAAGTTTTGCATAAAGCAGTCGCAGCAGGGTATCATCAAGTGAGATATTTGCCAATGTGGTCATAGTATTTCCAACTAATTATGATGGTGACACGTCTTTAGTACCTCCAAGTTGTCCGCCAGGGGAATTTCATATGTATTTGGCACCCAGCATGACCATACCTGCACTATTTTGTTTAATATGATAGTCTATATTTAATATGCAAACCTTTGTTTGATCAGTATATTAAGGTGGAACCAGTTAGGTTCTTTGTCAAAATATAGAACGCAGATGAGGGAGAAAGAAATGCCACTTAGATAAAAGAAGATTCACAAGAACCATGATTTAATCTTTGGTGAAATAGTTCGAGCCTAACAAGTTCAAAACGTTAATATAAGGTTTAAGTGTTTATGTATTATACTTAACACGTAGGTAAATGATTGCTTCTTTCACACTATGCTCGTCTACAAGTTATTCAGAGTGAATGTAAAGAAAAGTTACAAGGAAGGTTACAACGCTGTCTTGCAACAGCAACGTTGAAAAAAAATAAAAAATGATGAACCTTGAGGGGAGGGGAGAGCATACATTACCAAACACACATTCAATTGAAACTTCAGTATCAGAATTTGCTATTCAATTTATCACGTTAATAAATTAAAATTTTGTATTACAATTTCGTTATGTACAAAGGGATACTGAGATTAAATCAACCAACAATCAGATTATGCATTTACTAAAAACTGAGTTGCCCGCCCGTTGGTGCGGGGGTGAATAAAATATGTTGGCAACCCACGGTAGTCGTTGTTCATGAATTGATAGTCATGTCAAATTTGACCACTTCGAGGTAGTCAACCCGTCGAACAACATTGTTATGTGGGTCGCCGCGGGCTTTGCTTTTAAATTTTCCATTATTGTTAGTTGTTATCACTGCCATTGGAATTAAATGGATAATTAGATGGTCGATTATCTCTGAAGATTATAATTTTAGAATCAAAGTAATGTGATAACTTCCCAGACCGGTCCAGTGAAAAATCATTCCAATCGGTCGAACACTTTTTGTGTGATTATAACATAAACATAATAACTTTCAATTTTATACAGAGTGATCAAAAAGTCACGCAACCCATGTAATATTTGTTTTCTACTGTGTTGCAACTGACTGGTGGTGATAGTTGAGGCAGGAAGCAGTGTAGAGGTCCACAGCAGAATCATGTTCTCACTTGAGGAATGGATCGTCATTTTAGAGCAGTATATACGGAGTTTGGGTTACGGAACCACCGCGTCATGCTTCACAGAGGCGTATCTTGAGAAGACACCTCCGAATAAATCAACAATTAAACGTATGTATGACAAATTCAAGAGAACAGGGAATGTGGTTGATGCATCCCGAAGTGGTAGACCGAAAGTTCTTACAGAAGACAAAGTATGATGTGTCATGTCTCGAAAGAGAATTTTTATTCTCTTTTTCGAAACAAAAATTTACAGTGAACGTTATCTTCGGCTGGTCACGTAATTCTTTGACACTCTGGCTGACGAAGAAAAGGAAAGAATATGGTTTCAGCAGGACAGCGCAACAGCCCATATCTCTCGTGTGAGCATAGACTATCTTGAATCTGTATTACCTGGGCGCATCTTTACGAAGCCACTATGGATGACCGCTCCGGTCTCCAGATCTCCCTCCGCCAGACTTTTCCTCTGGAGATTTCTGGTCTGCGGCCTACGTAACGCATCCACATACCTTAAATGAACTGAAGACGAATATTCAACGTACTGTGGACATCATTTCATGTGATACACTCCACAGGGTATGCAGGAACGTGATCAAAAGGGTGCAAATGTGTGAGGAAGTGAATGGTGACCATTTCGAACATCTTTTATAGTACCTCCATGGGTTGTGTGATGTTTTGATCACCCTTGTATATAGAGATAGTAATTTGTTTTCAAAATAACGGTCCATCGCTTCCACAGAACAGTCCCAGTGTACCTGTTTCTACTTTCATAGGAATTCTGGAACTCGTTCTATCGATGCACCTTGTACAGTGGGAGTTTTACCTTCTTAGGCGTTCTTTTAAACCAAAAATCACAGGAAACGTGATCTGGGCTCTGTAGAAATTGGTATACAAAACGTTCTTTTAAGGAAGTCACATATTGTGATGTACGTGGTCTGGCATTATCATGACGCAAAATCATTTTCCCGGGTTTCTGATCTCTCTCGTTTTCCCTTTAATCGATGTACATAACACAAGAGACTAACTGTAACTTAAAAGGTACATTATATCGGTGAACACAAACATCGTTGTTCATTTTTTATTTCAGAATAGCTCATTTTTATGCAACAAAAGAAATGTGTGTAGGGAGAAAGCAAAGTAACCTTGAACCTACACAGAAATCAAACTTAAGGCCGTTATGGTTACCAAAACTAATATATTGAATGTGCGCGCGTTGCTTGGTTGTAATGCAGTATTGCCAGAGAATTATAAAATCACTTTCAGCAGTTCTTACGAATGCGATTCGATTGTGACGGCTCTGCTACCTAAAACATCCATGCCCCTGGATTAGAGTCTCTAATCCAATGCCTCAGACAACACGGTTGGCTGGTCGGCAAAAGGATTATTTGTATCTTCTATGTTAAGACCTAAAGAAAGGAAATTTGATAAAGAAAATACCATCAAAAGAAAGTGTTCCTTAAGTAAGTGGAGCTAGAGGGCTTCTTTCTATAATAGTCTGCTTGTGTCCAGTTGGTTGAACGTGGTTGCTAAAAACTGGAATGCTTATTAGGGTGGAGCGAAACAAGTGTGACTGGTTTCTAATGGTAAAAAGAATTTGGTCTTCCTGAATAAGGCTGCAAATGCTATTTTTCTGAAAAATAAATTCTTCGGGTGCCAAAAGAGCTTCGAAATTTTCAAAATCAGAAAACTGGGTTATTATTGCGTGTATGAATTTGTGTGCATTGCTTTCTCAACGTGTAAATACGCTTTAGATATTTACATTTAAGAACATTAACAATTAACTCTCCAACTGTCACTCGTTAAAGGATCGCATGCGCACGAGTTTTCTCGCAAACTAGGGGGTGAACAGTTGCAGAGCTACTGTTGCAGAATTCTAAATGTTTACAAGTTTTCAATGCAAACCTAAAGCGTAGTTTCACGTTGAGAAAGTAATACACACACACAAATTTATACACGTAACAATAACACTACAATTCGAATTTTGAAGCCCTTATGTCAACTGAAGAATGTATTTTTCAGTGTAAAACTTTTGCAGGCTAATGCTTATTCGATCATTCTCCCATCATATTTACGTTTTCTTCGGGGGATTTGCTGGTGTGTAAATCATAAAAGAAAAACACATTGATAAGAATGTAGTTTTTTTATTTTTCTTTATAAAAGAAAAAAAAATAATATTATGTACACTTTGAGGACAATGTTAGTCCTCTTTACAAATGAATATTAATACAATAATATTGTGTTATAATAATTATTTATTAAACGGTCTTGTACAGTGGTTGGTGGGTAGAAAAATACATAATCCAATCTACTTGAACTTTCCCACACTCTTGGCCAATGTCAGTCTTACACCCATCTAAATATCAAGTTTCATCCCACGAAGATCGATGACATCCACACATCCATTCTTTTCACAGTCTTACACTCCAACACCCAATTTGAAAACCCTGGAGGCACGTCCTCATTTGGTAAGTTCATGTATCCTTCTTCTTCATCAACCCCCAAACTTCTTTGCGTTGAAAAAGATAGCCAACTGTTGAAACCTCAGAATTTTGACTTCATATGATCACACTGATATCCTAGTACTGGGGTATGTATTCTTTTTTTTATTAAATAATTGCTTAAACTGTTCATCTCAAACCCCTTACTTCGTAAATTAGTGTTATTTTTGGACTCTCTCTGAACACTGGAATTGTGCTCACACCTGTTGCCTTCATTCTACCAAAAGGATGAGGAGAGATTCTGTATTTACAGTAACACGCAAACTGACACAATTAATTATTATTGTTGTTGTTCTGATTTCGTATTTCTTGTATTAATAAATATATAAATTATGTTAAGCGTTATGTACAAATATTAAGAAATGAATATACAAACGATACATTTATGCTACATATTACATATATGGTGCTAAGGCTTCTTGGAAAGAAACCTCTCCTTGTGGAAGCCCATTCCGCTGCTTCCTTGATTCACTTCAAGGCACACAGAAGCTATATAGAGACCGAAAACTTCCCCCTATATATGAACAATAGTAATTAAACAAATACTGCTTCACTGTTTTAATCAGTGGTACACACCAGTCCACTAACTTGCGATGCTAATGTCGGAGTCGTCGTCTGCTCTGCGCATGTGCTACGCTACTCTTGAAAACTCATGAGTAGGGTTCAGATTCTTAATTTTATTTCTTGGTCCCTATCTGAAATACTTGATTATTTTTTTTTTTTGGAATCACACCCACCTAAGTCACATACTCAAATAAAACCTTAAGATACCTGTCACGTTAAAACCTAAACGAACCCTAAACGTATTATTAAAACCTAAACGGTTAAAATGTATTTATTCTACTTTTATTATTATTATGCTGTGACATTTAACAGAAAAAATGGAATGAACAACAGTATTTGAAACGACAGACGAAATCGTTCCCTTTCCTCTGGGTGAAGAATGTTTCTGTAATAGTAACAGCGGATCAACTGGGCAGTTGCCCCTTCCTGTCCCGCTTACATGGCAGGTCTGCTAACGCACAAGGAATTTCAAACTCAACAAGGAATTAAACATTAGCTAAACTCGAGCAGCAGTCCTTTGAAAAAATGACGTCCGAAACCTGAATTTTTTTACGTAAAGGATACAAGACAACATATGTATACCCCTTTATTAATGAGTCACCTCGTTTCAAAAAATTGAATCAGTTACAATTAAAAGGAACAAGTGCACACACCATCTATTGGTGTTAAAACTGATATACTTAATTCCATTCTGCACGGCCTGTCTTGTCGGCATGGCCAACATCTGGCGCATGTACTTCTGAGTGGAAAGATAAAAACTATATTAAATTACATGTATTATCACTTTAGCTATTAGTTTGGACACTTTCTGATTGATTTACTAATTATACTGAAAATTTCTGACGGCCAGTGACGCCGCCACTTATCATATATTGGCCCCCGTATAGAAAGAAGTTAGCCACGCTTGTATGCAGAAGATAGATATGAGAAGCATTTCTAACCATGATAGTTAGTTCTTTCCATCACCACTCAATGCAGCTATCGTTCAGAGTAATAAAAGTACATAGTTCCCTTTAATTTTCTCCTATTCAATAGGTTTATTCCTATAACAATGGAATCTGAGAAAGTTTGCCAACTGTTTCGTTTTGTTGTGACTTTGAGCCTTTAATTTATTTATTTTAAATGACATTTTAGACATATTATAACTTTCTTAAAAAGCAAAGGACGATTTCTTAGACTGCATTAAACCTTAAAAAAAAAAAAAAAACTGATTTACTGGCTCAAAAAATCTAAAATGCTAGTTTTTAGATACCAAAAAAATTCGTCCCAACTCACGAGGTTTAAAAAATTTCAATCCGGCTTGTGGTGTCATCACCGCAATTATGACGACTCAGAAATGACTAAATGAGTGAGTTTCCATCAAGCTTCGTAGCTTGCGCTATGATTTCTGTTCTGCAGTCAACAGTAACTCCATCTTTAGTGAATTTCCAATACAATAAACCGCTAACCTTTCGGTTTGTATACAGCTTGTCCGTGCTCGAAGGACCCCGCAGTAATACTCCTAATATATATATAACCCAACTATTGTTACGTTCATGGAGCTATGGAGTAACAAAAGGTGCTAAATAAAACTCTTACTGCCAACTTTGGTCACTTGAGAACTAGAGAGAGAGAGAGAGAGAGAGAGAGAGAAATGATTTTGTGCAAAATATAGATTAAAAAGAAATACGAACACACCATTGAAACAAAACAAAAAATAGATTTGTTCCATTAAAATTATCATCTAATTATACATTTTCATTAGCATTTTTTATTGTACGATACGATAAGTAAGCTCTTTATTTTTATCTTTCTAAAGAACGTTTTCTAACAATAGATCAAAAGTATTAAACACGTCAATTTGATTTACATCACAGAATTTAGAGCACGAATGCACTGCAATATCTTTGGTTACAAAGCACACAAGTCCTGAAAAGAAGAAAAATTACACAAATAAGGAACTGTTTCAATCTTTCATTGAAAAAAAACACAATATATTACATATAAATGCAACATATAAAGGATACGGCATAATAGATTTAAATGGAAGGAATAATACTATTATTTACGTCCATTCCGATGCAGGGAAGCACTTGAACTTCAATGACGCCATTACCTTACGATAAAATAAGGAATGGTGTAGAATTCTCAGTGAAATACAGAAAACGAAAAGCTGAACAAAGGTTTTCGAAGCAAAGTACATTGGAAAATGCGAAGAAAAGTTGTTTGCCGGCTCGGGGTACAATCAAAACCCAGCCCCACGCTTGTCCGTTTGAGTGCCCTACCAACTTCCAGGATCAACTTTTGGGTGTGTTGTATTTTATAACTTATCCCCAAATAAAAGATAATTTCGTACATTAATTTGCTAGAAAAAAGAGACATACTACCGCACGGAGAACGAATTTAGTATCACAATTACGCGCAGTTAATTTTTGAAGACGACTACAAGGCATGTAATTGTGACAATTTAATATGTGAGTAGTCCATTTCCAAAAGCTTCCTTGTTTACATAATGTGATGAGCCAATATGTAAAATTGTCCACGAAAAATGTACATTTGCATTAGTAAGCTCATTTCATTATTTTCTAACACATTAGTAAGGTTTTAGGATTCGTAAAGATCTGCAAAATCACTTAATTGTCACAAGTAAGTAAAACACAGGAAAAAAAAGTAACTAAAATTTGAATGTATTTTTACCTTGATTAACCTGTTTCATGGTTCCCACGCTTCTATACAATTTAATATCTAGAATTTTTTCAGCACTTTTTCGGGGTTTATTGAGCATCTTTCCACACACATGCCAAGATCATACCTATACATATAACTGGAAATGCTTAATCAAAGTTAGCGATTATGGTAATTATCGACACAACTTGTATAAAATGAACTTTTTAAAGTCCCCTTCCCATTCTCAACACAACCACCTCACAACTTTCTTTTTGTATAGTTTTCAAATAATAAAAAAAAAATTAACAAAAAAAAACGCTTAACTTTCCAATGCAAAAAGAATCATACATCTAACAGAAAAAAGTACAGACTGGCTCACTTACAAGAAAACCAGGACTATTAATAGAAATTCTTTCTAACAGAATAAATTTTGCTAAAAGTAAACACAGAGGGGTCCAGTTTTCGTTACGCGCGTTGGTTGCTCGATCATTTTAATTTTTTTACAATTTTCTGTGTGTAATTACTCGTACGTATTAGTAGTTAAAAAAAAAAAAAAAGAAAACTACTTCACTTCGTTCGGCTCTGGCGGCCATATTTGCGTCATGGTGCGCACCAAATTCTCAATATGCAGTCATTTACTGAAACCTCGGTTTCTCAGCCCAGGTAAGTCATAGTTTCTTGCATTAAAAACTATTGAACTATCAGCATACTACAGGCTAGTTGTAAGTGGTAACATGGCTCTACTACTACTCCATGTTGTAACTCTAATGCAGGTTTCAAAATGCTATTGGACAATGAACAAAATTACATTTTCAAGAGCTCTTTCTATATCTGTGGCTTGAAAATCTGTTTGTGGCACAAAGAGTACTATAGTCAAACCCTACAAAATGTTAAGCCGGAGATTTATTTCCTTCCTATACTATGGAGGCTTAAACGTATGAGTTTCTAATATTATACCAAAGTTTGAAGTTGAACATCTCTGGTGGGGACCAAGTTGGAATTTGAAGTTTTCAGATACTAGTCCTGTACGGTACTATTATGCTGCAAAAATGTGGACTTTGAGATTCCACTACTAACAGAGTTACAATAACTTTATATGTGGAAATAAACGCACGTTTGATTCCAGAATCCTGAGAATACATGCTAAAATATACATAACATGATAAAAATAAGGTAGAGAGAAGTACTTACATATCACAATTACAAGGCAGGTGTACAAACACAAGAATGCGGCAATATTTCGCCGAAGACGTGTTCACATTAGAAAAGAGGACACTGACAGAGACGACTGGTACTGGGAGCGGTCATGTCGCCAATTATACATAAAATTTCAAAAAACATTTTACATTTCTAGTATTTTCTATGCTAAACTCTTACCAATTCTCTTCTCAGAGTGTTGGAATTTAACGTGCTTTTTCCCCAAGATATAAAGTTGCTGTAACTCTATTAGTAGTGGAATCTTAAAGTCCACATTTTTCCAGATTTCAGATTCCAACTTGGTCCCCACCAGAGATGTTCAACTTCAAACTTTGATATAATATTAGAAACTCATAGGTTTAAGCCTCCATAGTATAGGAAGGAAATAAGTCTCAGGCTTAATATTTCGTAGGGATTGAGTACTGTGTGTGTCCCAAACAGATTTTCAAGCCACAGAAAGAATCCCTTCTATACAGAAAGAGATCTTGAAAATGTAATTCTGTCCATTGTCCAATAGCAATTTGGAACCCACAACAGAGTTACAACGAGTTTAGTAGTAGCGCCATGTTACCACTTACAACTAGCCTGTAGTATGCTGAGTCCAATAGTTTTTAATCTAAGAAGCTACGACTTACATGGGCTGAGAAAAACAGGTTTCCTGCATATTGAGAACTTCGTGCGCATCATGACACAAATATGGCCGCCATAGTCGAAGTGAAATAGGAAAAAAAAAAATCGTAGTTTTGAACCACCATTACCTAAGGGTACTCACACACCAAACATTAAAAGAACTGAGAATAGTCGAGTGACCAGTGCTGGACAACTTACAATAGAATGTCTCAGAGCATACTTTTTTATTATCATTTGCAGTTTTACTTCCTTTTG
>JAGDQP010065166.1:0-10446 GCA_022664845.1 Lepisma saccharinum | reverse complement strand
TCACAACATGTCTTAACGCTATCGTCAGAGTTTGTGGATCCTCCAGGGTGGCCAGCTTGTATCTATTGTCTTCAGTTGTATATGTCCAATCTCTTCCCTTGTCTATCTCTCCGGAAGAGCTTGGTTTTGGTTGTTCTTCGTCTTCTTCCTCATCGCTTTCTTTTCTGCCAGTGTCTTCTTCTGTCTCAATCCCATTGTCCATTTCTTTATTTGTTTTATGTAATTGCTCATTCACTTTTGTGTTTAGCTTCGCCATATCTTCTTCTGATTTTTCGCCAGGGAGGAGTCTTGTGAACCAGGCACTCCATCGTTTCTTCTTTTGCGTTTTAGTACTTGTTTCCACAGTTTCCTCTCTATGCTCTACTTTATCTTTTATTGGTTCTTGCATTTTGGTGTTCATCACTATACTTTTCTTTTTCTCTCTAAATTCTAATAATATTAATCTATCTCTTCCTTTCTGCGACGGGGATTTGATTCTCCTTATTTCTATTGATGTTGGTACCTCCTCTTCTTCTGTTCCGAATCCGAGTCTGATAGGTTTATTAGAACTCTTCCTTCCTGCTTTTTGTTTTTTGTTTTCCTGTACTACTTCTATTTCACTTCTTCTTGGTTCATATAATATGCTACAATTAATTTCTACATCTGAGATTACTTTCCTATAAATGTTGTTGTCGCTTATGTACATCTTAAAAATTATTTTGTTATTCTCTTTTTCATTATATTTGTTAAATTTTATCATTACCTCCTTTGGGTCATGTCTCCACAGTCCCATACCGAGCGCTGGTACATTTTTTTCTATTTTTTCGTTCATTTGTAATTCCTGCAACCTGAATAATACATCTTCTAGATCCTCCAGAAGGTCCTCTTTCGAGGACTGTACATGTATGAACCTACATCCTCTCAGTGTAGTGTATCATTAATACCTTTCCATTACTTCTATTAATTTGGATTTTATTTGTAATTTTGAGGTCAAATGTCTCATGCGATTCAACAACATGCCTAGCAAAGCCCATCGGGAAAGTCACCAGATTGGGATTTATAAAATGCATTATTGTTTGTTCTGAATTTTCCAGATTTAAACTGCCTTTAGTAACTGTTATCGAGTTCTCTTTGTTATTTGAAGGGTGTGAGGCAAAAACATGGTAACCCACAAATGTTTATTTTTTGAATTATTCAGCACCCGATGGAAAGGAATCATATCGCGTCATTTAATGTTGTCCGACTTCAAATTGTGCTCCAGAGATGGCAGCAATATTTATTTATGGTAAGCCTATTGTAACATTTTGGGATTCATAAGATGGTAACCAACAATTCTGATGGCGGGAAACGAGGAGCAGTATACCAGCTTGCCACTAAAAAGGAAAAGAATTTGTAAATTAAACATTTCTTACAGCGAGTTCAGTGAAAAGATTTATTCTTGAGTGACTTAGGTAGCGAATATTATGGTATAAATAATAAAACATGGTAACCCACACAGCAGCATGAAAAATAGAAATTCGTTATTTTGATTTGGTACAATTATTTTAAGACTTTATGTATAGCTTTACGTGAAAAATCAACTTTCAACCAATAAAAATGACTTGTGCAGCAGTAAAAATCGATTTTCTTAAAAGTTTAACATTGTGGGTTACCATGTTCTTGCCTCACACCCTTCATTTATCCTAGGGGTCTTTCTTAGCCAATCAATGAATTTTGTTTCTTGTTCTTTGTCCACCAATGTCATCTCCTTTATCCATAATTTCTCAAATCTGAAATCCAAGATGGCTGTACCTCAAAGTGGTTTATCATAAAGAAAATGTCCGATTTCCATGATATTTCTTGTTTCATATTATAAATCTGGTTTCGTCTTTCAGGTTGCTCAATTCCGTACATATGACACATTTAGATTGGCATCAGTTAACTCGTGTACCTCATCATTATGTCTCTCTGTAGCAACGAGAGCAATAAACTGTTAACAGTATAGTGAAGTGAAAAAGGCCTTTGCTACTTGTTGCTAGGTAAATAAACAGTACACCAGTTCACTAGGCCATTACAGATATGTTTCATTGTTTTATCTTTTCTGTCATCCAGTTTTTCCTGTCAACACTTCACATTTTTAACGTATGTTGTCACGAGGACAGTTTGTGAACCGCTAGTGCGCATGACAACAGAAACTACCCAATAGCAAAAGTCGTACTTTCAATTTACTGATAATATAGCTGTTGTGATTAGATAATTTATGTTGCCACCCGCACTAGCGGCTAATATACTATCCCCGTGACAACATATCTTTATTTATATCCATTCATCCTTTTAGCTATAAACGAGAGGATGAAAGAATCCCGTGCTTTGTTAACTACATATCAACTTCCAGAAAATAATTTTGATTTGTTGGGTTAATAATTCAAATGCAGTTATGTGCCGTTCGGTTACTAAAGAGCATCTGACTTCTGAATCTCAATCGCATGAATAGTTATGCAAGTAAGCAAATCATCAACTCTAAGATCCAGCAGATTAAACATAAGAATACGTATCCATAACAACATTTATTCAATACGATACCTCAATCTTCCTATGTAATTAGACAATCAAGTACCGGCATTCCTGAATCATAACGAACTTAATAATACACCGTGTATAACTTCACTTATTTAAAGGAAACGAAAGGTTTACTTCACTTCAGTTATTTTTACAATAATTGTATTCAAATCGTCTGAATACCAATGTTAACGAATATACCTTTAAAACAGTATAATTTTTCAGTTTCACATTGAATTCAAAGAGCACAAAACACTTCAATGCTACGTATACGCATGATTAACAAATAATGATTTTAAAAATCACTGCATCTCCATTTTAAAAAGACATCATAAGTAGAACTACAAGGTAGACAATATTTGAACCATGAACGAAACAATATTAAAAAACCTCAGCTTAAACCTATTCCGCACATGGTGCACATTCATTCAAAAACACAAGCAATTTTATATACAGACTTGAATATAAACCAATATAGTATTAACACACTCAAGTATAATGAAAGGCTCATATCGAAAGCAATTTTAAAAGTCTTCTTCATCCCTTGTTTCGTCATTGTATTTCATAAATGGATTCAAGCACTTTCTTCCAAAACATAAGCATCCTGGAATACAAGTAATTTTAGCATTCTTGCAGGAACATGAAGCATCACAGAACTTCTTAAGACATTTGCATATTGACATATGCTGGTGTTTTTTACGGAAAGGATCTCTTGTTATGAAAATTGGTTTGAGAGCACCATTTTCTAATTTCCAACCACAGTCAGTAGGAGTTGGTAAGCAAGGATTCTCCTTTGCAGCTTTAACCCACACTAATGCTTGATACGAAGCACGTTGTGCATGTAGCTTCAAGGCATCACTGGTCGGAGGTAGCTTATTGAGTGGCTTACCTTGTTGAAATAGATCTACGCTTGTAATAGAGCTATACAATTTACAAACAAATGTTTCAATATCATTGAACATGATTGTACTATTTAGTCCTATACTTTTTAACAAATCTGGCTGTTTAATGAAAATTTTCCACCCTTTTTTTTCTATTGAATGGAATTGACTGACAGTATCACACCTTTTTATACTGTGAAAACCAAGCAAAAAATTCTTTACTGTACCTCCCAACTTAAGGACAATGTCATGTACATTAATGTACCTAGTTGGATTACTGCGCTGCATCCACACATTTGGAGAAAAATCATACCATATCAAAAGGACAAGAACATCAGTGTCACCAGACTGGATAACTATTGTCGAATAACCTTTCTGTACTGCATGTCAACTGTGCAAAATAATTCGAGTAACAACTTCATCTTGTTGGCAACAAAGCATAGATACATCTTGGATTTGTGAATGTAAAGCTTCACCTTTTGACAGTCCACCTACAATAAACTCTAAATCAGGCAGATTTGTAGCATTAGAAATGAATTGCTCAGCCAGGAATGTAATTAGATTTGTTTTATTTTCAGAGTTATTGATAAATCGCTCCCATTTGTTAGGTAAAGGTGTATTTCTATCTTGAATGAGGCGTCCAATACTTCCAACTTTGGGCAGAGTTGATCGTCTTATTCTTGTTGCATCTTTTACAGTAGGTGTATCGGGGTATCTGTCAAATAGAACATCAATTCTTCTGAAATGTTTGTTCTTTGTTAAGTACCTGAAATACGTATCTGCTAAGTCCCTAAATGTTGCAGCATCCTTTGGTTTCCCAAGTCGATGTACAAGAGACATGCCATCTACTATTAAAGGACAGTACTCATTGCTTGAAGCAGTCCAGTCAGTGTAGTTTTCTTCTGTCAGCATGTGAAAAAGTGGAGCTTTGTCTCCTGAATTAAGTGAGCCATCAGGTCTTGAAATTGCTGGTGGACTGCTGGTAAGTTCGCATGTGAAGTTGTCCTTTATATCTACTGATCTTCCTGAACAATCTGCTACAAGAAGTCTCTGTTGAATCATCATGTCATTTTTGTGATTAGTTCCTCCTTTAACTTGTTGGTCTAAAATGATATTTTTGAAGGTCGCCATGTTCAATTTTTTATTGAAGCTTGCAGGTCTACAGTAGCATCTGGACCAAACCTTTCACGTATAAAAGCGTCTATTATCTCTCCACCTATTTCTCGTGCCTTTATTAACCTTTCTGTGTGTTCTTTGGGTAACACATCACCAGTTGAGATACAAATTAATGATTCTTCTGGACAGCTAAATATGTGAAATCTCTCAAACTGTTCTTGCAGGCGCTGCACATCTTCAGCATCCTTTCTTAGACATCCTGTGTATAGCTCATTATGACTACATTCTGAATGTGTTCGCACTCCAAGAAGGTCTTTTACCATGTCACACAATCTCCCTCTTTCATTGTATGTTAGCTCCCACCTCTGTCGAGCACTCTCTCGTGTACTTGTGTTGATAACTCCTCCAGATATTTTACAATTTTTTCCTCATGTTTAATTGCTTGGTCTGATGGAATTCTGACAAATGGTTTGTCTGTAGTTTTAATGGCAAAGTTTCCTCTCAGAAACTGTTCATGAAAAAAGAAAAACCGCTCACGGTTTTCATAATTCCAGGTTTCATATTACAAAATAACTCATAAAAGTAGAAAACATTTTCTCTCTTCCTTAAAAGGTATCTGAGGCTGTGATTGGTGAATAGAAATTACAGCAATCTCCCTCTTTACCACACAATATTACAAAATATCTCACAAAATCCGAAAATTTCAATATTTTCTCTCTTCAGATCTTGTTTTGGTGCTTTTAGGTATGAGGGGGTTAGTCTCATTGCCCTAATTTACTTAAAGCTAGTTAAGCTCATAAATCTTTAATGGCCAAACGAACAAACCAGTTCCGAGAATCCCTTCAATCTCTCGCACGATACACTAAAAAAAACAGTGTTTACGCAATGTTGCACACTGCACGATACTGTTCATTAGATCTTCGTTTATAACTGACATTGGAACTCAAACAACTTTATGTAAATAGAGATGCAACATTATGTTATTCAAGCGTTTAATATGTTTGTCCGTGAATGATTTATTGTGCACTTTGAGATTCTGGTATGTAATGAAAGTTTGTCCTTGCTTCTGCCAGAGTATTTAATTACATTTTAAACACGAGAATGGTTGGAAAAGTCAAGGAGAGTTAGCAACAGTGGTCACTGCTGTATTCGTTCACATTCGGATTGTGCACGTCGAGTTCCCATATACACAATGTTATAAGTTAGGCCTAACCCCACTTAAGCTTATATTGAGCAACCAGTGCACAACAGATACGTGAACGCGAAACGAATTGGATAGACCCCACAACTTGATAAAGGAACTGTATACCTATGCCTCAGTGTGACAATTTGGTATGATTTTAATCTCTCGATAAGAAACATAATCTGAGACAAAAATATAATAATAATTAAAAAATAGTTGGCAGTTCACGTGATCCTGTGAACTCTGAGAGGTGACGCCACTGAAACGCATGCGTCGCCCAACCTAGTGCCACGGTACCGTTAAATACGGATACGGCTGTCATGATGCTGCAAACAGAAGGAGATTCGTCTAAAAGTAGGGTGTCCTTCCATTCGGCTCTCCTAGCGCGACACCATTGTAGTCGCTCATACTTATGCTGTGCATTTAGCGGAAGCCGCAACAATGGGTGAATGCAAATACCGCCCGCTTTGCCAAATGACGTAGAACTATTCGTTGGAACACTGGGTGCTGTGCAACATCCGGCAGTGCGTGCGCCAGTGTTCCGAATGTGACTGCTTGTTCCGGCATAGCCACACGCACAAGCTGTCTGTCCTCGCGGCCTGTAGTATGGCACGATCGTTGGGATCCGGCATGTAGTTGCGCAGTGCCTTCGAGAAGCCACTGAATCCATATGCGCTGCACTGTGAACGCAGTCCGTCCAATATATGTACCAATGTCGTGTAAGGATAAACCGTACTTGCAATATGCCACAATTCCTCCGCGATCAAATGTGGAAACCTGCTGGCAGGACTGCCGCTTTCGACGACGAGGCAACTTTCGACCATATACACACACTGACGTCACATCAACAGTAGTCTACACTGAACTGTGGATCTCTGGCCTCACTCCGATTGCTGTTCCTAGTCGGCATACCCGGCGCCTCTGATGTGTCATGGAGCTGTCGTGCTCATTAGTTGCTTATCTTTCCATGATCTACATCTTCTGCAAATTTTCCATTAATCCGACGTCTTGTTCTTGCTGTTTTGTTTTCAATGACGAGCAGTGAAATATTTGGTTCTTTTCGTGTAGGGGAGACCGAAGTAATGAAGCCACCATAAGGTATTTTGATTTTCCCAGGTTATACAAATCTTTACAGAGAACTTATTTTTCTTACAAATGATATATAAGACATTATATTAACCATAACATCTAAGTAAAGTTTAGAGATGTGAACATTATAGCAGTGACAGGAAATAATGTAAATGTATACACACTGGCGAAATTTCCCTGATCCCAGGGGTAATGGCGCCATACGGAAAGATATAAGCTATATGTAAGAAATTGTACATACATGAGTTCAAGGTTACAATGCTAATATTGAATGTGACAGAAGAAATGGATACACATGCTTTCAGTACAAATTTATTAGCATTCAAATTTGAATAAAATGGAAATACAAGCTGACTACAGCAAAATACAAGTTGAATTAACAAAAGTTTTGCTTTCTTGGACAAAATTGAAGATGCTTTTAAATACTGAATTTCGTTGTTCTGCATTAAAAGGGTTAATATAGGTTTCATTATATCCCTTCATGAAACTGCATTGACACTTAAAAAATTGCAAACATTCTCCACGATTAAAGTGTCTCAAACTAAATTTATTTATAATCTCCTACTTGTAATATTATGATATAGAAAAAATAAGCGAGATAAAGCTGTCAATCAATTATGAAATGTTGTCAGTTAGTGTGTGTGAGATGCGAAATTGCTCTGCTATACGTTTTACTCAAGTGCAATTTTGTAGCATTTTAATGACTTCCCGTAGGTCTTCTTGTCTCCATTTAGCCATGTCCGTTGTTCCCTGTCTCGATCTGACCATCTGCGATGTCAAGACTAAGTGACTTTGATGTAATGTTGCGTAAGAATAGAATGGGTAACACTGTCAGTTTAGTGGAATTTCCCATTTTATTATGGGCGTTATTACACCGGTGGGGCTATAGTAAGCTAAAAATGAATTTCTAGTAAATAAGTACAGAGCGAATTTTATCCTACATACACACGAACTAATTTGGTATTTAGACTTTGAATCAGCACGTAAATAATATATTAGCTTGTAAAATATTGCATAATAATCTTCCATTTTCCACAGTTTTAAAATTAGATGGAATGAACACGTTTGATCCACTCACAACTGACGATAATTCAACCTCGTCACAGTTCCACAACTATTTGCTAGATGGCAGCACTACTTGAGTACCCTCTCTTTCAGGAATACTTACAAGGGACACCCGCGAACTCGGCCAGGAGAAACCGGGTGAAAGTTTCTATAGTAACTAATTGCAGCTCGCTGAATCCAGTGATGATAGTCGTTTCCATGCAAAATCACGCAATCAAGCAGTAACGGCGCCAGCTCATGGATGATCGGCCAATGTGCTAGAGAAGAGCTGAGAAGAAACGGGAAAATTGAAATGCTGAATGTAGTAAATATGATTAACGATTGAGTCTACACTATGTAGAAGCATATGTGAATCACAGCGTTGCCAACTCAGTCAAAAGAATGTGTGAAAATGGGAATGGTAGAAAGTGTCAAAAGAATGCGAAGTAGTGGAATACATAAAGAACCCGACACAGTAGTCGGGAATGAGGTTTTGTTATGTTATAAAACAGTGTTGCTAACTGCATAAAGGATAAAAGAGAGAATAAACGTACGTTAAAAGCAAAAACAAAGGCCTACAATCAGACAAGATAAGAGAGAGTGAATCAGCAGGCACAGAAAGAAAGAGTGCTGTTACACATTGCCATGTAATACGCTGCGTCTGGTGACAGGCGCCATCGTTGTCTACGGACATGAAGAGTAACAGATCAGTACCGAGACAAGAAATCATTATTATCATGACCAAAAGAAACATGGAACCGGCGAGGCGACGCTGATACCAGTAAAATGATACAATACGGAAGAACTTGAAACTACATTAGGCTCCTACACTGACCGGAAAGTGTGCACGAACCAGTTAATTCTCAAAGTGCAGATGTGCGTTGGCAAGGAAGTGGTCAAAGAACAGAGACAGTATATTCAGTATGCAGATTTGACCATCGCTATGGACTCACGGTCAGCATCACCTCTGCATGGTAACAATCCTATGTCCAATGCTACAATAATGACATTATCAAGTAACAATATGACTGAACCGATGTCATACTCGGCATTTTGCCAAGCATACTGCAACATAGGCTTGTAGATCGATGTGGAAAGTTGATTGTAGATCACAGAGTACAGCTTGATAATGAAATAACGATCTTGTAAATTCACCTTTTGACACTTTCTTCTATTCTCATTTTCACACATTCTTTTCATTAAGTTGGCAACGCTGTGATTCACATACGGTATTCACATATGCTTCTACATATTGTAGACTCAATCGTTAATCATATTTACTACATTCAGCATTTCAATTTTCCCGTTTCTTGTCAGATTTTCTCTAGCACATTGGCCTGGCGCCGTTACTGCTTGATTGCGTGATTTTGCATAGAAACGACTATCACCACTGGATTCAGCTAGCTGCAATTAGTTACTATAGAAACTTTCACCCGATTTCTCCTGTCCGAGTTCGCGGGTGTCCCTTGTTAGATACAGAGAGTGACGATATTACCCCGGCCTCCCATATAAAGGTTTAGTGCAATGGGCAATGGGTGTGATTGGGAGATATTAATCTCACAAGGGAAAATATCAGTATTACGTTCTCAAGTAATATTATATTATATTGAAACTTGCCGTAGTACCCCAGAGAGAGCAATAATTGATGCCAATGTATAAATATCCCCTGCAAAGGTTTATCTGAATCTACCCGCAAATCTGCAAAGGTTATGCAAGATAACCTTTAAAATCTGCATCTCAATAGAGTTAAAAAGGTTATATAATATACTATGCAATATAATATATACGAGCGTAGATGTAACTAAAACCCGGAAGTTCAGGCATTTATTTTCCTTGAAATAGGTAGGAAAAAGGAATTTATTATTGCTTAAATAGGCACTTAAAAAAGACATTATAATTTTTTTTTAAATGACTTATTCTAATTTCTTTTAATATCCTACATTAAGCATATCATTTTACATTATATCACGATGTTTCTTGGTTGCACATCACCCCAAGTCGTTTCTTCAAGCTTTCAACGCATATTAAGCATTCTGTCCCTGAGAACTGTTCTCACTTGTGAAAATGGTCTCTCAATATCCACAGAAGAAAGAGGAGCATACATAAAAGAAAGTATTACTGGCGTGTTCATATCAACGACAATTTAGTTCTCAGCTTTAAGTACACTGCATATGTATTAATTTACGCTAGTACCTCATTTGCACCCATTGCAGGTTTACATTTGTTATGACACTTTCAACACTTGACTTTTGTTTCTCACACAATATCCATCGTTGTAAATAGTTTCTCGCTTTTCTTCTCAAGTTTTATTATTGTTTCTGGCAACGTAGCGTAGTATGCGTGAGTTGTTAAGTTATCAGTCAGTGACAGGTCTTAATGCCAAGAATTGTACTAGAATTCAGAATATACTGAAGGAGTAAAGCGTGACAGTAAACGGGAGACGATACACGAGGCCAGACTAAATGCTTAAAGAATCACACCTAGTCACAATTGTCTCCCTCTGAATTCGCGATTAGAAGACAGCTTAAAGTGACAAAGGCAGCGTGTGTGTTTAATGCCAAAAAATTGTGTGTGTTTAATGCCAAAAATTAAAAAAAAAAAATGGCTAAAATACAT
>JAGDQP010065165.1:0-11459 GCA_022664845.1 Lepisma saccharinum | reverse complement strand
GAGATGGCTTTCATTGTATGCGGGATCGACACTTTAGGGGTAGAAATACTATGGTTTGAGTCTTGTTAGAATTTATGGTAAGTCCCCACTTACAGCACCATGAAGTGAAAATGTTAATGGCGTTATTGATTGTGGGATTGATATGTTGAATATTTTTACCTATGGCTAACAAGGCTGTGTCGGCAGCGTATTGAAATGTATATGTTTTCTGGTAGAGGAGGAAAGTCGGCAACGAATAGTAAGTACACAAGAGAGAAAAGAGCTGATCCTTGTGGTACCCCGCAGGATAGGAAGATGGTATGGGATAATTAGGAATTTGTAGATACGTATGCTAATCGTTTAGTGAGGAAGTTGGAGATGAATCGTAGATAGGTAATAGGGAATAGAAATGAGCGAACTTTATGAATGAGTCCTTCCTGCCAGACCTTGTCGAAGGCTTTCTCTAAATCGAACAGAACTAAACATGATTGGTTATCATATTAGTAAGTCGAAGGAGTTGGTCGTTAATACTGAAGAAAGTGCGGAAACCGGCTTGATGTAGTGGAAGGAGGTTGTGTTGATCTAGGTATATGTGTAGACGTTTGACAAGAACTTTTTCAAGGATTTTGCTGAAGATAGAGGTAAGTTGTATGGGTCGGTAGGAGGATATGGCTTGAGGGGTGTTGTTCAGTTTAAGGAACATAAGAGTTTGTGATGTTTTCCAGTGGAGTGGTATGTATCCGGTTCTAAGAATGAATGTGTAAATGGAAGCTAGAAGTTGAATAAGAATGAGCGATGATTCTTTGAGATGCCGGTATGTAATGATGTCTATGCCGGGAACTGATTGTCGTTTATGTGCAAGGAAATCTGTGATTTCGTCTTATGTTATTGGTGCTGGAAGGGAATGATCTAGTAGGGTTTGGTTGTAGGCGAGGAAATTGTAGATTTAGTCGTTCTGCAGGATGATGTGTTAATGGATTAATGGGGAGTGTCGAAGTAAAGATAGTTTGTAAATAATCAGCAAAAGTATCTGCTTTCTCTTTATTTGTGTGTAAGGCTTGGTCTTGGTGTAGAACAAGGTATGTCATTTTGCTGAATTTGCAGGTGTGATTAATGAACCGCTTCCAGTATTTTGTAGGATGTGAGGTGCTTGCTAATTTTTTACTGGTTCTTTTCCATTGTCTTAGTTTGTATGCTTTAATATAGTTGCAAATTGTTCGTTGAAGTTGGCGGTGGAGTCGGAGTGATTAAGGATTTCTGGTTCTTTGATAGTCACGGTAAAACTGTCGGGATCGTTGGATTAGGGGGAGGTATTGAGGGGGTAATTTGGGGCGGTAAGGGTTTACGATGTTGTATTGATTCGATGCTTCTTTTATAGTGTTGGAGAGATGTTCTGTTGTTGTATACAGCTCGTTTCCATTTGTCGGTGGAGTCACATGCAGGACGTAACTTTGAATATGTTCTCGGTACCCATTCCAATTAGCCTTGTCGAATCTAAGAACTTCTCGACGTTTAAAGTTCGTTTGTTGTAGTGGTTTTTGGCGTTGTTGTAAAGTAAGTTTAATATGAGTATGCTCACTTCCGAGAAGATCTAGAACTTCGACGGTGCAACGGTTGACAAGATTGGTAGATGTAATTACTATATCTGGTGTTGTGTTTGAAATGGGTCGAGTAGGTTTAGGGAGTTGATAAACTGTTCCATTTGTTTGATATTCTATAAGGCCATGGAAGTCAGTTTTCTCTCTGTCCGAACGGCTGTGTATATTTATATGGGTCATTATGATGTAGTTCCTGAAATTGTTAGAAATGTAGGCGAAGAAACTGTTTGGTATAGGATGACCTGGACGAATATAGATGGTGGCCAAAGTTATGTGGTTGTGATCGTAGTAGAGAGTAGCTATAATATGTTCCGGGAGGTTTTGAAGTTGCGGTTTGTATTGTCTGTAAGTCATTGTAGGTAAAACACTCTGGTCGTACCGACGTTGGCTATTTGAGCAGGAATTTGACTGTCTTGTCGGAGTAATGTATAGCGTGGAATTTTACAAAACATTGATGGTTTTAGATGTGTTTCGTAAAGTTCAAATGCGTGAGCATGTTCTTCCAATAGAAGTTGTTCAAACAGAGGTTTGTGAGCTTCAAGAAAACGTATACTAATGAAGATAAACGTAAGAGCCATAAAAATACTGTACTCGTCAGTGAGATTACAGGTGGCGTGATTTTAAACTTCTGTCTCAAGAACATAGGCATGAAAGTGTGCATAAGGTCCTGAATACGTAGCATTGAAGTTAACGTGAAGTGTCGTTTTGGTTGCGTATTGTATCTGTTGTAGAACGTTTTGTCGTTGAAAAGTATGTAAGTTCTGTAGAGTCACTGTTATGAATGAGAGTAGTTGATCTATTGTTATGGGTTGGAATACTGCTGTTTTGTTTCTGCTGTTCGGATTGGAATGATGAACTCTGGTTTACTTGGTTCCTCTGCGGGTCTGGCTTTGCATTTATAACTAAAGGTTGGATGGGGTTAACTGCAAGTGTTACATTTCGGCGGTTGTAAATTCGGACAGGATTTCGTATTCTGAGAACCGGTGCAGAATCCACATTTACTATCTTTCGGACATTCAGTTGTAGGATGTGCATTGTATAACTGACATTTTTCGTATCTGATGGGCATGAGAGGATGTGAGTGAGAGGGTTCTAAGCTGTATCGTCTCTTGTAGATATACGGTAAGCAACGAATGTCAAAAGATCGTCTATTGTTTCCTGGTTGTTTGTTACGACTCGTATCATGTAAGTTGGTTCTCCCTGTCTGTTTTTTATTCTAATGCATTTTACGGTGGTGTGTCCCTCTTGTTTTAATTCTAATTCTGCGTCATTGTCAGTAACATCTGGAGCCACACCACGGATAGATAGTGTTGGTGGCTTTCGTCGTGGCTGTGTCTGCCGGAGCGGCTTGTTTTCAATGCGAGTGATTTTTGCTGACTTTCCGAATATCTGCAAGCTATGACGATTTCTGATCTTGTTTGCTAGGTCTTTATCGGTACTGTGAATAACGATGCCATTTCTTGTAGGTATACGTCGGGTTATGATGTCACGTGAGACGTATTTCATGAACTGGTGCAGAAATTGTTTCGGATTCTGAAATTTTGGATCGAAGTTAGTCAACAAACAGAAATGCGTTCTGTTGGTTGAAGATGATGAGATCCGAAAATTGTTCTCTATCGTTAATATCCATTTGTTGCTCATGTTCTGAGTCGGAGTCGCTAATGGTATGAGTCTTTTTAGAAGGTGAAGAATTTGGTTGTGATCGGTTTGACATCGGTGAACGTGAGCGAGATCATGAAGCTGAAGATGTATCTTGTTTTCTCTTGTTGGTGACTTTACCGATGGTCGTATATTAATGAGGTCCTTGTAATCTCTGAGGTATTCCTGAGTGATATCCAAGATGATCTGTCAAGACTATGAGTAGGGCCAATGCCCCCACAAGTATTAGGATGACGGACAAGTTAATGATGATAAGATGATCAATCTTTGTGCAATGACTGCATTCTAACTAAACCCTCAGACAATGAAAATTGCCGTCAATCCTAAATTGCAAATATGTGTACTGTTCTCGCTTGTGTGTATTTAACACAAGGTTCTCGTGCGCACACTAACCATGCAAAGTTAGGCTAGGTTAAATATGTGAGTGGAAAACGTTAATTATCTTTTTTAGAGATATTTTTGTAAAGCATTTCCACCTGTTTTGGCTTTCTGAAAGTAATCTAACTTTGTTTGCTTAATAATAAAACTTCAAAAATAACTTCTTCCATTTGTCACTATTAAATATTTACATTACTTAAAACAAAGGTTTCGACATTAACGGCGAACTCCATTTTATATCGTGAAGTTTAAATTCTAAACACGGCGACATCTACAATGCAATTTTTTAACCTTTCCTGCAACTGCAGCACTACATAGCGATGTACAATAAAAATCTTGACTTTTCAATCAAAAGTAGATAAAGCAGTGTAAAATCAGTCAGGTCATTATGTTTCAACCTACCGATACAAGCGAAGTGAGTCTCTTGGCTGTGTAAAGGCGGTCAAGTCAGAACTTTCATGACTTAACCGATTTTGACCTATACTTAAAGTAGTGTAAAATCGGACAAGTCATTTAAATTTTGACCTGTGCGCCTTTACACATCCAAGGTACTCTGCGTTTTCCGTCTGGAAATGCACACAACAATATCTCGCTTGGAGATAGAGCTATGACTTAGCCGACTATACACAAAAGTCTAGATCTTTTCTACATAGGAATATGCTACAAACTCAGTTTTGCCATTTTTTGACTTCGCCGACTTTACACGCACACGCGACGCTATGAGAAATGTAACAATCACAAAATACAAATCACGTTAGAATATTTACTAACGCGTTTACATTTCCCACAACTCTGACAGTAAATTTCAGCTGGAAATCATTTGATGTTGCTACATAAACAATCTTGATATGTTACCTTTCCTTGTAGATGAAGATCTTTCTAAAGACTTACAGTCATTTTTACATAGGTCTACACACAAACAAAAGAAACCAATAGAATTTGCTCTGCATATGCAGTTCTCAGTTCATTCCATTGATCTTTCTTTAAAACCGATACTGGACTGATCAAAATCATTAAAAATATTATTGAATAGGCCTATATGAAACCACGGAGCAGAGGAAAACTATTCTGGGTCAAAGTTTCAGCTCTAATTCAGTTTTCTACGCTTGTTATCGCTGAGCGGCCCATTCTTGTTTTATATCTTAATTCTAGCCAACTAAAGCGTAAATATTCAGTACAGTATGTACTATTCACTATACGCACAGTTCGGTACGTGCATGACTCAACAATTAATAGAAAAATATAAACGGAAAGCATGGCGATTACAGGCGTACAAAGTTGAGTTACAACTAAAAATCTTATCCATACTAGTTTAGACTGGAAGTAGATGATCGAGGTTAAATGTTTGCTCTGGCGTCTATGTTTCGACACTAGCCGATCACTCCAGAATCGTTACGTAGAGCTCAATGATCCATAATACTTACGTGGTAGATATGGAGGATTATCAAGAGAATTCTCAGGACATTCTAAATTCCTTGTCTCCTTCGTTTGATCTGTGTTGAAATTTGAAGGCTCATTCATGTCCTGAAAGAGAAACACTAGAATCAATTCGATATGTAATTCTGAGCAGGAGAACTATCGCCGATAAGTCGTTACGTGAGGCCACAAAATCATTATAATGGACTGTACAGGGTGTTTTAGGCAAAGATCTTCCCACTAATAATCGATGATGTCCCTTGGCGAGCACTTCTGGTTGCACATAGCAAAATGTTTTCATCAAAAATGCCTACATGTATTTAATCACACCCGGTTTTAGTCAAAAAGGGCTAAATAGGTTGTTGTAATTGACTACTTGAAAGCAATCTCCCTTAATCAAATGTGAATAATTGATCCAGTCACAGGTGATGTAGGCTCCTTAATTGACGCGGCTTGACATGTGAAGCAAACAAACATTTGCGTTGCATCTGAAAAACAATTTCTTTTATTGTAGTATAAAGTAAGTGGACAGTATTTTGTTTCCAAACGAGGAACTAATTTTACGCGCATGCATAACAAGCCAGCTGATGTTAGAATACAGGCGTGAGCATGACTGGATGGACACAGAAGTAGCCTACATGGCTGCATGGCCTGTTATTCCACGAGGAAAACTGTTTCGACGATGAATACTTACGTGAAGCAAATGCTAGAAAACTTGTATATATTAGAAAACTGGGAATGTAGGTTCTTTATTCGTTTTCATTGATGCGCCTTTACTTTTCAAGCAAACAAAAACTTAAAAAAAAAAAGTAAAAGTAAAAAAATATACAAAGTGACTGCACAAGCACCTACCTTTATAATTAGTTTTTGATATGTTAATTTTGATGATGATGATGACTATCAATATAATAACATTAAATGTGTGAAGGTATTTACGCATGTCTATATTACGTTATGCAAAATTTATTTTTTTGTTTATATTTGCGGTCAACAGATGGCAACACTTTTTAAAAAGAAAAACTTGGAAACTGGAGGTTTATTGCTTTTATACAATCGGATTATACTTTGCAGAATGAAGCGCATAATTATTTTTATATAGAGACATACGTTTAACGAAATAGCTTAAAGTATCTTAAAAACAATGGCACATGAATGTGTATTCTAGCATACATTAGTGTGAGCCTTCGTTACGAGTACAGAAGAGCGATTCGAGCAACACTACATTTTTAAGAGCTGAAAGTTCTAGTTGAAGCACATCCACGAAACAGAGACTTGTTAGGTAATTTGACGAAATCTTACTCAATTTTAATTATTATTCCTAATTATATTTAAATATAATCATTCGAACTCAGATCTGAACATATATTGAGTATTTATTTAGTCCAATAAAATGACAACGTGCCCTTCTCAAGCGACACAAAATTCATCGGCGTTTAAATCAGTGGATGATTTATTCAGACATAACTGATTTTCTCTCGATTTTGAGTAACCATTTTTCTGTGTGTGCAGGAATAGACAAGGTTGCACCGTCTCTCTCCGGGTACCAAACCGGTACTCTTCTGGTGTAACTCAGGTGAACCCTGAAAAACTTGTCAGGATGGTAGGCCACGGGTTCGCAGTCGGGTACCTACACACTGCCTATCTGGAGTCCGTGACTTTAGAGACTGGACTACGGGGGCTGGGTGGGTACTCCTCACGCTAGTAATTATAACTGAGCTTTTCCTTTTTCATTCAGTGGCTGCAAGCAAAATTATAGATTGATTTATGTTTACAAAAATGTAACACCTGCAATAAAATATAATATTCCCTTCATGTTAATATTTTTGACCACATTTGATTGTAGGTACAATCCTAGGTAATTCCTAAATATACGTTTACTTTCTCTCAAAAATATGTTCTCTGATTCGTAAGTAATGCGGAATTTCATTTATTGCGACATCCCTTTGTCTCTTCAAGGAAAATTGCATTGGAAGTAATGAAGCTATGGTTGAACCCCCAATTGACTTACGTTGTGTGTAACATTTTTTACATGTATATTTCAAAAAGATATTGTTTTGCTCCAACATGGCTACTTAGGTTGACTACACCCTTTCTATTGCTCTGTCTATATTTTTAAAATTTATGTGACGTAGCTTAATTCTGATTGGCTACTGGTTTTCACCACGCGGGATTTTGCAGCGTGGGGAGGAAAGAACGCCAGTTGGTTTCCCAATGGCGTTGGTACGGTTGTGGTGGTTATCACGTCAAGTCTATGAATGGCGTGTATAAGATCGTATGGTATTCGTATTATATGGAATTGAAATTCAAGTTATTACATCTACTAAAAGTGAATCCTTTCTCAAGTTTGATGTGGGTGTAAAGAAATAAACCAACATTCATTAGTAATTTTCTGTCGTGGAAAGTGCATACCTATGTGGTATTCTAAGAAATGAAATTGTTCTTAGGCCAATACATGGGTAAGTTTCTATTGAGGGGAAATGAAAAGTATGTGTATATTGTTTCCGAAGTTTCTAATTATTCTTTGCTATAGCAGTAATAAGTTGAAAGCAACAGAACATAAAATAAAAAAACGTTATTCAATTACGTAATGAAACCAATTGATGTAATCTATAGCAGTGAAGAAATGTGTTCGGAAGTGTATATTGTACTTGTATCTTTCATAGTGCTGGTGCTTTTGTTTGAACAAATGGAATTGAGATTCAAACCCAGTTATGTCTTTCTATCTTGTTTCACTGTAGGTGTGGTGGCATTGGGCTCACTAAGTGTGTGTGTTACATAGGTGTTGAACATGTAGTAGATGGATGTGCTAGTAACCTAGCTAAGCGGGTTCCCAATTTCACTGCAAATTGTGTTCGTAAAATTAAGTACGCAAACGTCAATTTCCGTAAGACACGGGATATTTATCATATATCTCGTGAGGACACTTCCGATAGCTTCTCTAGGTTGTTCCCAGTAATTAACTTCAAAATAGGATTATTTTTTCAAAAGGGTACGAAAAATCCCTCAATTAAAGTACATAAATTCGTAGTTAATTTCTCATGAAAGAAAACAAGTTTTTGCTATTTTTCAAATTTCCATTTCTAATCCAGAGAGTGATCGACATTTCAGTTGTTTTGAAAGAAAATACTTTTAGTTGCCATTCAGTAGGTTCAATCTATTTTGAATCCTCTTCTTTCCTTCCGGAGAAAAAGAAAACGAAAGAATACAAATTTTATGTTAACTTTCTTGTCTGAATTTTGTAGTTTTCTTATGAAAAGATTTAAATTCAAATTACTGAATAAAATCACAAAGTTTTAATTAACTACTAGCCTAATCTTTGAACTTCACCCAATAATAAGAAATAAGAAAACAAAATCCATAAAGGTAGGGATAGTACATTATTTTCAGGACAGAGATACTACGATCCCATGGAGATCCAGATTTTAAAAGATAAGGTGTTTCGCAAAATTCTTAGTAAAAGATTTGTCTAGATACTTATTTCAAAGGATTAGGAAATTTGCTAGTGTCAAACGCCAGTTCCATAATACAACTAAACCCGACGATAATGAAAATTCTTCTAAGACTTTATCATCAACTCTTGGAGAATTGATGACTCGACCAGTGACAGGTTCTTGCCATAGTAGTCGTAACAATCAATGGCAAATATTACGAACTACTAAATGTACACTGGATATACTTTATTTTATTATCAAACATAATACTTACTTGCCTAGACTCATTGACGTATTACTTACGAATGTCCAATACCAAAAAGGCTATTCTCATTATTCCGAAGAAAAACTATATACTGTATAGGGAAAAATGCTTTTCTTATCCCATGAATGGTAATCAACGATATTTCCAATTTTTTCCTTTGATTATGAAACATTCAAGTTGTGATGTTTGTGCTCTTGAAAAGAATATCATTCTTCTGCGTTGAAAAAGCAAGTGAAGAGTGCATATCCATTACAATTATGTGGTTATGGAAGTCATGGTTTCATGTGGTATGGGAAAGTAAATAAGCAACTGGTAATTTCTACTTACAATCCAAATTCCAGAAAAGTTCAATGTCTCATGAAGTGTCTCCAACTCGTTAACCCACCAATCAACGGTCGAATTCCTGAAAAAGTCCGGAAATGCAGTATCTTCCTCAGGCCACACCTGCAAAAAGTAGAGAAATGGATAAATATCGCATAAGGATAGAAGAAGAACGTCTTCCGTTGAAAGAGATCATGAGCATGTTGCGATGACAAACGAAATTGGTATTCCTAGCATGTGTGGTAGATACCATGGCTCGAAGAAAATATAGAGTGCTTCACTAGTAATATAGGCGCACTTTCCACGTAATCTGTAGATCTTTATTTGAAGCTCTCGATCAACCACCTAGATACTTCCGCTAAATCTCTGGATGATAAATGAAATCGGTGGTGAATTTCTCGCCATCTTCCTCAAGCAAAGTAAGGAAGTTAAGAAACTTTGTATTTCCCAACGAGAATATGATTTCTGAGCGCCATTTACTTTTATTGGTTTCCATATTATTACTACAAGGTAACCAAAAACGTTTCTGCCGTGTTTGACTTCCCATTAATCATGCGCTCACAGAGAGGAAACGAAACGTGCCTGCCAAGCGATCGGGAGTTAGTCTGACTACCGACCTTCAGTAATACAGGTACGGTGCTCACACACAGCAGTCATAGCTCGTCCAGTGTAAAAGAGAAATGGAGGTATTGAAGCAGCTTGTTCGCGTGTGTTTGTTGTATGACTTTAAATGGGTCTGTCAGCTGCCGCATCAAGTCGCCGCATATGCTAGGCATTTGGTGAGAATGCCGTGAACGATCGCACCGCCAGGCACTAGTTCCAGAACTTCCGTTCGGGAGATGTGAGTTATGCTGATGAACCTGGCAGTGGACGACCACATGTGTTGGATGACGAGGCCCTGAAAGCAGCCATCTAAGAGGACAGTGGTCTAACGTGTGATGAACTTGCAGAAAGGTTCCATGTTTCCGCTCAAAACAGTCAGACTGCACCTCCATGGGATAGGGAAGTCATACAGGTTAAGCAAATGCGTACCCCACACATTGTCGGCAGCCTGTTTGTCCTTGCTCACTCGGCACCTGAACACACCCATATTTGATAGCTTGCTCACTGGTGACGAAACGTGGGTCCTCTATGACACTCCCAAGCGTACCAGACATTGGTTGTCGCCAAGTATCCCTGTTCCTCACACCTCAAGACTACCTTTGCACCCACGAAAGGCTATGCTCTCTGTATGGTGGACTTGTCCCCAAGTTGTGCATTACGAGCTCCTTCCATCTGGTCAGACCATCACTGCTGACCTCTACTCTCAGCAGTTGCAAAGGGTGCACCGTGCATTGCAGCAGAAGGAGCCGGCATTGGTGAATCGCAAGTGTGTGATATTCCTGAACGACACTGCTAAGCCACGTGTGGCAGAGAGTACCCGGGAGGCCCTTCAGCAACTTGGCTGGGAGACACTGTGTCATGCACCATATTCACCGGACCTTGCCTCAACAGATTACCACCTGTTTCAGTCGCTCGACAACCACCTCCGTGGGAGATTCTTCGCCAATGAGGAAGACCTGCGGAACGCACTCACGGACTTCTTTGCCTCGAAGACCGCCGATTTTTATCACCAGGGTATTTTGTAGCTGCAGGAACGTTGGCAAAAGGTGTTGGGTGCTGATGGAACTTATTTCCAAACCTAAAGGTACGAACTGTCCACTATATTGCTCTTTGTTTATCACTGCTCTAGAACGGCAAAAATATTTTGGTTACTTTTCTATATTATAATAGAATATGCCCACCTTGAATATCCTAAACAACATGTAAGTTCGATTCAGGTATGCCAATCTTAGTAATTATCATACAGTTCTCTAAGCAGAAGGGTTTTAGTATAACCTCTGTTACACAAGTTAGGAACTCTTACGGAATAGTGCATCATCTATCATCTGAACGTGTCTGGTGCTTTTCATAATAAAACTCAAGATCTCAGGTATACATCATCCAAGCAAACTTTATATTGTCCTCCAGCAATAAACTGGTCTCTAGCCATTAGCCTAAACATGAACATGCTGCTACATTACTACTAAAGATGATACATGAACCCACTTACGCTGGTGAACTTCAATACTTGAGTACTTTAGTTTTAATCTCACAAGATATAATATGCTGACTAGACATATTGTTTTTGTATTTACAACACTGTCCCTCAAATTAAACTACTATGTAAACTTCAAGTATTACGTAAATATGAAGAAAATATTTTCTGCTGTTGAAGAACTCAAAGACAAAAATAAATCATGTTGAAGAAAACTTAATCCGCTGACAAAGGAGAGGAGGACAATAATTAAAGAAATGAAGTAAACAGTATCTCCAAAACTAAATCTCCCATAATACCAAACATTATTTTCAAAATAAAGGGTGGAACACTGT
>JAGDQP010065164.1:0-11459 GCA_022664845.1 Lepisma saccharinum | reverse complement strand
CTACGTATAGTGAGGATAATGCAAGTAATAAATGAAGGAACATTTAAAAGGACTGCGAAGGCCTCTGGACAAGGTGAACCAATGATGATTTGTCACTACCTTCCTCTGGATCAGAAGTGCGTTTGCAGAAGAATTCGCTAATGAGCACATCTATCTATGTGGCTAGGGGTCTTATGCAGTTAACAGCTACAGATGTCAATATTTTTCACTGTGCAGTGTTTATTCTGCTATTTTTTTTCATTCAACCACACCAGGAGTTAATTTAAACGTTGCCTAAAAAACAAAAGTAAGCATAATAACATATGATATAGATTTCATATAAATATTATCTGTATGGTGTACATAAAACAATAGGGATTTCGTGGTTTTCTTCCATACGCAAGATGGCGGAAGGCCGCACTGGACGACGGGCGGACATTTTCAGCTTCAAAATTTGGCAGCTTGGGCGTCTCCTTCTTGCAAGCGAGCGTTTCTTGGGATTTGGGTGAGTAGCCAATTGAAACAAGTGTTTCAATTGATTACTCTTCCAAATCCCAAGCAAAGCAGCCCTACTGCTAAACAAGTGAAACACAGAATACAGTGTTGCAAACTATGAAACGATCAAAATCAACATTTTCAACGTGGCATATTGATCCCAATTTGCAACAGTGCGTTTTAAGTTTTAAAACTATATCTCAGCAGTTATGCAACCCATTACCGGAACCACAAAATACATATAAAAATTTGTCTTTCCAGACTTTCTCTATGATTTTAGTGCAATACAACTATTGTCTTAGAAATTATTAAATGTATATAATAATACATTATATTGTTGTTGTTAATTACTAAATTTAATACAAATTTAGCAAAATTTAAGGGTCGATTTTCTTGAAAACGAATTTCTTGCCCCTGCTTATTAGTATGATACGCCATAAAGAAGAGAGGTCATCTGACACCACTGCCATCTGTTAAGTAAGTGTTTAACTACATGATGAATAATTTAATAACCTTTCCAAAGAGTTAACTTGCAGCTACCGGCTTAGCATAGACGGTAGAACGTTGGATAGCTGGTCGGGATTAAATTGCCATCCAGATAACTGCAAAATCAGCTACTCTCTCTCTCTATGGTGACGTAACTTCCGTTATGATTTCCTATGACGAGCCACTAAGACTTTTTCACTTCCTTTACAAGAGCTTTTTTTCACGAAAGTTTACATAATATTTTTAAAACATTATAAACATCTGTCAACTTGTGTCCTCACTTAAGGTACTTGTGTAAAAGGAATTGTGGAGCACCGTGGCGTGGGATAGTGATGGATTTTTCTTCGTGTATCATGCTTGTTTCCATAGACTGTAAATGTATATCACTGAGTAAAGGGTATAAAATAAATGTGCACGAACAAACGACGCGTCGTAATGTTTGCACACTGTACAAGCGGTTTTTTCAGATTTTTCCCTACATCTGCTGTCATCTAGGATAACAATCTCGTTTATGGCTTGGAGACCCTTTCACTATTCCTTTTTCTCTAGGCCACGCCCTTTTCTCTTTCACTTTGATCTTTTTCTAGGCCTCGCCCTTCCCAATTTCACCCCTCCTTTCGTTTCTAAGCATCGCCATTCTTTCACTTCTTTTTTCTAGGCCACGCTCTTATCTTTTTCTAGGTCACACCAACATTCTCTTTCACTTTTGCTAGTCCACGACATTTTTCTCTTTCACTGTTCCTTTCTTTCTACGTCATGCCCTTTCTTCTTTTACTTCTCTAGGCCCAGCCTCTTCCTTTAGAGGTATTCCATGCCAAATTATCCAATTGGTTGTATCACCATCTTAGAACATAAAAAATTATGCCTTAGGATATCAGAACTACTTTTGACAAAAAAAAAGTTCTGCACTTGGTTCCCGCGGGATGGCAATATTTCCAACATGGCTAGAGACGTTTTTTAAACGCGCAACTATGTACGTAAACATGATTATCTCAAAAACCAGAAAAGCTGGGGAGCTGAAACAAAAACAGTTGTGTAGCTCCTGAAATGTATTTTCAAGATCTGAAAGCACATTTTCTCAAAATAAATTCCTTTTATTAAAAAAAAAAAAAAAAAAAATAGGCTGAGAAATTTGTAAAGAATTGTATAAAATTAGATTTTGAAACCAATCTATTTTTGTTAAGGAGAATTAAAATATAGCTGCAATTTTCAGTAATGTTTAGGGTTACTAACTGTCTGCATACAAAAAATCATGGCATTCAAGTCCAAACATAGCTTTTTACCGAAAAATGTTGGGTTTCAGGCTTAGGGTATAAATATCTCAAATGGGTCCTCATTAAAAAGTCTGAAATTTGGTGTCAAGAACTTTTTCTCACGAAGGGCATTATTTGAACTCCCGTGGAAGAGGAGTATGATTCAACGTCATGTTTTTTTGCATGCAGACACCAGGTTGGCAGGTCTAAATATTACAGAAAATTGCAGTCTTATATTCTAGTCCACAAAAAATAAAAAGTTTCAAAATCCAATTTTATATAATTCGTTACTTATGTTTCAGTCTATAAAATAAAGAAAGGAATTCGTTTTTAGAAAAAGTGTTTCCAAATCTTCAAAGTACACTTCAGAAGCTCCACAACGGTTTTTCGATTCGCCTCTTCTGGTTTTCCGTACGTGGCTGCTTGAGTATAAAACGCCATCCATAATGTTGGAAACATAGTCGACCCGGGAGAAATAAGCACATTCCTTTTTTTTCAAAAGTTGCTCTGATTTCATCAGACATGTAAGAAGCCATGAACAAAATAATAATAATAATAATATTTTTCTAAAGTAGTGATGCAACCAGTGCATGGGATGACCATTTAACTTTTCTAGGTCACACCCGTTTCCCTTCTTTTCTAGACCACGTCTTCCTCCCTTTAACTTTTCTAGGTCACACCCGTTTCCCTTCTTTTCTAGACCACGTCTTCCTCCCTTTAACTTTTCTTGGTTACGCTCCTTTCCGTTGCTTTTCTAGGCCACGTCCTTTTCACATTTCCTTTCATTTCTAAGCCACGTCCTCCCTTTACCTGTTCTTGGTTCTGTTCTAGGCCACGCCCTTTTTATTTCACATTTCCTTTCTTTTCTAGACCACGTCACCCTACCTTTAACTTTTCTTGGTCACGCTCCTTTCCGTTTCTTTTCTAGGCCATGCCCTTTTCTTCATTTCACATTTCCTTTCCTTTCTAGCCCAAGCCCTTTTCTTCATTTCACATTTCCTTTCCTTTCTAGACCACGCCCTTTTCTTCATTTCATATTTCCTTCCTTTTCTAGGCCACGCCCTTTTCTTCATTTCATATTTCCTTCCTTTTCTAGGCCACGCCCTTTTCTTCATTTCACATTTCCTTCTTTTCTAGGTCACGTTCTTTTTCCTTTCACTTTCTTCTTTAGCATAAAGGAAATGGAAGATTATTACGAAACTGGAGAAAAAAATTAAGCGTAAGTCGGAAATTACGAAGACAGCAGATGAGAGAAAGAGGAAGAAAAAAAGTAGAAAATAAGTCGATTCAACAGTGAAGGGTGAAGCGAAAAATCAATGGCGAAAGTGAAAGTAAACTAGAGGTGATGCAAAGGGCGTGGTATGGAATGGTTTCTAGCAGTGCCGTAACAAAACTCTTCGAGGCCTCGGTACAAGAGGGTATTTAGGCCCCCCAATTAGCGAACATATTTTTTAATGTAATAGTAAAAGCATCAAACACGATATTACACACACACACACACACACACATATTTCCAAAGTAATCTTAAATAATGGAATAACGTTAGATAGAAAGGGTATTGTCACATATTACAGAGTTTCATAATTTGTGATAATTTTACAGAGCTTTTAAAAAAGAACGGTATCTCCCGTGCAAAGTAAATGAAATGTCTTTCCAATATTTGTCAGAAAACTATTAAGGTTTCATAAATGAAATAGGTATTAATCACAGACATTTATTTAATAGGAAACAAAAATTAAATAAATAATATTGTTGATAATGTACAATACTATTTGCAGAAATGAACATCATGATTAATGAATAGAAAATAAGTGATTATCAAAGATGTTGCACAATATAACACTGCCGAAACAATTTCAAAATAAACAATGTAATGGGTTAAAGTATTCAAACTTGCAAAGTACAATGCAATATAAAATGGAACAAATTCAAAGTCATTTCAAAAAGTTCTTTCTCCTAGCTTTAGCCTCAACAAAATCTGTAACAATCTTATCTATGTTTAGTCTCGACGTTTGCTTTCGATCTACGTTTAAGATAGCAATATTTGTTAATCTTTGTTGTGAAGTACTACTTCTCAGTTAGCTTCTTTATGAGCTTTAATTTCGAAAACAAGCGTTCAGCAGAAGCCAGACTTACTGGCGTTGTTAAAATAAATTACACATGAAGTAAGCACATCAGGAAAAGATGTAGAATATCCATTTTCCAATAAGAATTATGATATTTTCCGAATTTATTTAAGGATATTTTGCCGTGGAAAATCTGAGCTTACATCACCACTGTTCTTTGTAGCAAAGTCATATGCAGATTTCTGAAGTTCTTCCTCAGATGCAGACAACAATGTTGCTGGGTTGAGAATAAAAAGCTGTTCAGTACTTCAGTCATACCTTGGAAAGGGGTGTTAAGTTGTGACACAATCCAATCCAAAACAGGATAGAATACAGTAACACGAAATGAAACATCTAGTCTATTGTCAGAAGCCAGTTCATCAAAATATTTCTTGGCAAATCTTTTGCGTCTCTCTTAAAACGTCTCTGAAATACACAATTTCGAGCAAGGCATTTTGAAGATTTTACAACTTTATCATAGTTTCTCCTAAGATCTTTCATTTCCTGAAGTGATTTCTTCAGATTTTTCTCTGCTACTTGTAAATCAATCTCGGAGGACTGCAAAGTTTTGGGAGCTGCCTACATGGACATTAGGATATTTTCGCAAATAACTAGCATCAGCACAAATTCAAAAGACTCATCTTCTTCTTTAATGCTTTAACTGTTCTCTTACTTGTCAGAAAAATCGCGGTAAGGGATTTTAGAACATCAGGAAGTTTCTCCATCATACAGCTAAGAGTAGTATATTTTGTTTCACATCTACAACGTAGTTATATACTTTTTAGAGTGTTTTTCTTTAATTTTGAAGACATTTGATCATCAAGCGATAAAAGTAACCATCTTGAAGCACTAGAACTAAAAAAAAAGAAAAATATCTTGAACATAAAAAAGTGGAAACTTTTGCAGCATCGGCAATAACGAGATTCAGATGATGTGCACAGCAATGAACGTACTGATCCTTTGGAGTACTATTACTGATCCTTGTTTGCAAACTACTATAGACCCCGCTCATTACCGATGCTCCATCATATCCCTGCCCTCTGCACCGTTGTATATCAATTTGGTTGCTGAGTAAAATTTCACGAACGAAATGCTTATGGTTCTCTTCATTTTGATAATACCAGGGGGGAACAGAAAAACAAATATTACCAAAATTGCTAGTAATCTAAAATTTCACAATGATTCTCAAATATAAGAAATGAATAACAGAATATAAGGATTCAGTACTGACTAATAAACGGTTTGAGCTGGGCGCTCTTGCGTTGCACCGCGCATTGTTACGGCACTGGTTTCTAGGAGATATGAAAGAGATGTCAGTACATGGGAAATGTCTCTAGAAGGCACTGATACGCCTCAAAAAACATTAGAAGGTGTTTTGTGCACACAATTACTTTTTTGCTTGACTAAATGATTAAGGCTTCTGTTTTTTTCGCGTGTATATTTCTTTCTAAACTGATCACTTGATTTCTGGATCTTTATCTTTGCAGAGGGCAGTTGTAGCTCCTCAACAGTCCCTGTGTTCCGAAATGGCTGAGGAGCTCTGCTTCGCATTGAGATGCCGAGGGTCGCGCCAGCGTCCGGCGCTCAGGAGACAATGCTCAAAGTGTATCCCTGGAACAACCTACGTACCAGCTGGCCTGGATCTTCCTCATCCGCCAACAAATGGGGTAAGCAGCTGTGTGTGTGTTCTTGAATATTATTTAGGCTTTTTAGTTGTTCAATATTTTCATTGCCTGGAAAGTTCATTTTATAAAGGAATTTCACTCCGTTCACATTGCTTCTCCGTAAAAGTAATGCGTTCCGTTCCTTCTTCCACAAAAACGAACGATTTCGTTCCTTGATCTTTAGTTATTAAATTACAAACCATTTGGGAAACGTTTAAAAGTAAATATTTTATCTGAACAAGGACTGCCAGGTTTGTAGATTGTCAATACGGGCCAGGCCACGAAACTTAAACCAAGGAAATACTCAGAAATGCAGTGGGAAGAAAATTCTTCATAAAAATCATCCAAAAGCTGAACAAATGTGAGTGAATTTCAAGGAATTCATTAATCATTTCATCATGACAAGAAAATTCAGTATTATCTGTAAAAAGTCCCTGTTCCTTAAAAATATTACAATCACTGAGGTCAAAAAAGATTTTAGTAAGTAATGCTGATGGAATCATGTAATGTAATCTGGTGAAATGCAAAATCGGTAAATGCGTAGTTGTAATCATGGGGGAGGTGAAATGTTTAAATACGGGGAAAGGGGATTCCAGATATCATACGGGACACCTGGCAATCCTAATCTGAACGCAGTTCAAACAAAGTCATATCTTAAGGTATTACAAGTAAATGTGTTTGAAATACACCATTTAAAATAAGAGTTTGTATTTGAGACGTCTTTACCTTGGCTCTTGTTTTAACCATCATTTTAAGAGCACTGTCATCAGGGGTGAAGTCCATCATTACTAAATGCTGTAAATTTGCTCTAATCACTTCGTGGTTGGGTGAAACAATGGTAGTACCTTAGTGTCAATGATACTAAGGTACTAGCATTACTTCATGTATCCACGAAATGGTAGAGTGCAAAATTACAGCATTTAGTAATGATCGACTTCACCCCTGATGATGGTATATTTTTACAATACGAGTATTTCGGTAAATTTCGCTATTTTTGATTGCATCTAACGGCCACACGTTCCAGCGCTACCTTTCTACAATTCCTAGAAATAATCCGTAAATTACCACATCTCCCTTCCGACACACTGCTTGTAACTATAGATGTTACTTCTTTGTGCACTAACATTCCCCAAAGCCTACGGCCTAGCATCTTTGAACTTCTTCCTTAAACATAGATATAAGCCCGATATCCCAACTACAGCTTTCCTTCTAAATCTGGCCAACCTAGTACGCACATGTAACAATTTCATCTTCGACAACAAATACAACCTTCAGATTTTATGCACAGCAATGTGTACAAGAATGGCCCTTTCCTGGGTAAGCTCAAACATGATTTCCTACAAAGCACACCTTTATGACTTCACTACTTTGCATTCGATTTTTGGATGATATCTACATGTGAAGCCAGCCTCAATATGTTCCGTGTTGTCCAGTTCACCTCGTCAATTAAAAAAAGTCCTTGACGTTGGCATCACTTTAGAAAACAACACCCTCCCTACTTTCGTTCACATCAAAACCTACCAACCATATGCAGTATTTACACTACTCAAATTCCCATCCTTACCACACCAAGAAAGCGATTCATTTCTCCCCTGCCCTCAGAGCACAACGCCTGAATTACACCACCTCTGCTACTGAAACTTAAAACCAACGCCCCAGGAGGCTCTACTCAACCGAGGCTACCTATCTGACCTTGTAACCAAACAGATTCGCCGTGCATCCTCACACATTCAACCCACTCAAACCTCCAACACTAATCCCAACCCACCGGCTCTAATCAGTCACCCAGTTCCATCCTAAACTATCCACAAGATCAGTATTTTCCACCAAACCTAGATTACGTTTTCGGCACCCTCCGCCACCATCTTAGAAACATTTCAGTCCTTAAGAATCCATTTCTTTGCCAGCCCCACATAAGCAAGACACCCAGCTCCATCCACATCACTTCTCTCCACGGTCACTACAATACTGCTAGTGGCCACTACACCTTATCCCAAGGGTACATGCCACATCTGTGATCTATATCCTAATCTGCCTTTTGTGTGTGTGGCGGGGGAGAGAGAACACGCAGACCTTTGACCAATCAAATTAACAATCGTCGCCACTTCTGAACTATCAACATACCAGATGGTTCAGTCTTCTTTCACACCCAATCACAGAACACTAATTGTGAGGTCTTGCCGTGTTGCTATAACGATATTCTGTACCCTACGACCAACACCTCACAACGCCGCCTGTGGGAAGGAGCCTTCACTCACGGTTTGAGCGCGAAAATAAAACCTGGCCAAAACCTTCGGTAACTCTTAACCCACCCACCCCTTTTGCACAGCATTTTCAATACATTACCTCACACGATCTCATTCTGGAACTTATACGTATGCGTCAGTCAATTGTTCCAAACATGATGCGTCATCCGCTATGTGCCACCTCTAAAGCTCTACTCTTTTGTTTCTTCTATGTTCGTGTTCGTACTCCGTATCTCCTTACTTGACAAAGATCGATCATATCGAAATATAGTGATTAATTCTGTTTTGAACTGGAACAAAAATGCTGTAAGAATCATTCCCTTTTTATCTTTAATTTTACTTTCTATATATTCCTAAATCTTTAAATTTTACCTACTCCGCAAAATATATAAACTTAACAGACCCATTATTTCCAGTATTGGCTCTCCTACTGAAAGAATCTCCGCCTTCCTTGATCATCAGCACTCCCTTCCTAATCGGAGATGCCAACCACTTCCTCTCTCCATAATACATTCCAGCTCCGACCAGTTTCCACCAGACACCACCTTAATTTCAATTGACGTGACGTCACTGAATACTAATATTTTCCATATTTGTAGTATTGCTACCCTTCAATGTTTTCTCAAGACACGCCTCAATCCTCGCAAATACAGTAATCTACTTCCGCTAGTTTCGTTTGTCCTCGCCATAACAAACTTCCTTGAAAACCAAAATTAGCAGCAAATCAAGGACACAGCCATGAACACTCCCTTCCTATGCCAACCTTTTCATGGGGCGCCTAAATTCCACTCCTCTCAAACATTTAACCTGGTTTCGCTATATTGATGGCATTTTCTTAATCAGGACCCACGGACAAGATTCACTGGAAACATTCCTGGAAGACGCCAACTGCAGCTTTCTCATCAAATTCAGCTAGTCCACCAGAGAACATACAATTTTCCTAGATGCAGATATCTGCCTCAAGACAATCGACTTGAGACCACATGAAACCTAACGGCATGCAATATCTCCATTTCAAAGCTCCTGTCCATACCATACCAATCGCTCTCTCCCATACGCTGTCCGAGGCATTCGCATCTCTTCAAAAATTATTTCAGTACCTTCTCCTGAGCTCAGTCACTGGCCGTGGATACTCTAATCACCTCATCTGTAAACAATTGGACCGTGCTAGGAATCATCAAAACTCCAACCAGTCTTCCCGCGAAGTTCCTCTCTTCCAATCACTCAAGCTTTCAAATCCTCCAACAAAAACTACTAAAACTAGCGCCCCCCTATCCTGACTGCGTCTTCTGAGTCAGATTTTTTTCCCATGTCCTAGAATAGTCTATCGCAGGTCCCCGAATCTCAACACGATCCTGACCAGAACTGGACCCGCACCCCAAACCTTGACTTGTGCTCCAGAACCTGTCCCACTTTCTAACTCAATCTGACCTTCAAGCAACTCGTCACTCACAAAACCCTCTTTCCGACACTAGCACTTACATTTCCTCCAACCTTATGCTATAACCTATGTTCCGCCTTCTAAGTAGGTGAAACCCAAAACCCTGTCCGCATCAACAATCATCCATACTCCAAATCATTACTACCTCATGTCCCCATATCAGAACACACTTCAAGTCACGGCCGCACCCTTGACGAAACCTTCCGCATCAGTATCCTGGATCACCTGCCACAGTTGGGAAGAGGTTGAAGCAGAAAGTACATCTCTATCCTCTTCGCAAACCATGAATCCGACCTTAACTGGTAATTTCCTGTTCTTCCTCTTCTATTCCGGTGCTACACTCTCCCTTCTGCTCTTCATAATATTTTTCATTATCATTTTTAATGGCTTATTATTTCTTTCTCCCGCTGATTCATTGCCCTCTTCTCTCTTTAGGAAATTACTTTCCTCCCTCGCCACTTTCTGGTCTCTTCAGTGTTTCCTAAGTCCATGACCTGGCTACTCCGTAACCTGCTTTCAGTAGGCAATATGGCCGCTCCTTATCACCAGTCCTCACTGACCATATCCAATCCTATTATGTGAACACGCCTTCGGCGAAAATTTGCTATCATTTTCTGTGTGTGAAATCTGTGCCTTCTAATAGTAATAGGTAGCCAAGCCTTTTGTCTTTCCTTATAAACGTATTGAGTTTTGAACTAATTAATAACTAACAACTATATATTTATGCTGGTTCTAGTTCTACCCAACTAGTTACAGTCTACATACTATTTTCTGCTAATACACTTAATTATATTCTAGGTTATCACCTCTGTTGTCTAAACTTTAAAATGGCATACAATCAAATTTTTAGTCATGGGGGGAAAAAACTAAAATAATACAGGTTTGGTAGGAAAAATACCTCAACTTCAAATTCACACACACACTAAATAATTTACATATCGTCACCTTGCAGCCAGCAGGTACTATGTCCACTTTTTGCCAAAATGGAGTTAACACTGCAGTCAATGACATTGTACTGAAGGGCATCAACCCCAGAAATCTCTCACAAAACAACCTCCACGTGGCTAGAAATGTTAGAGACATACAATTAATTTATACAGACTTTAAATGGAACTTAAAATTTTAAAAGTGTTTTTTCTCAAAAGAAGCTGAAATGGCCATAGTACCTCCTGGTTCTAAGGTGACGATATACTCTATTGAAGGGACCTTTGCAAGAAGAGGTAAGCAAAGGTGTCACAGTGTAAAAGAACTGCCAGGTAAAGACTAGGATTCGATTACGACGTCGTTCTTGTTCAAAATCTGCTTCTAATCACTAGGATGTCAAGTTTAGTTAATTGTTAGAAATATCTTGAAACAATTATTTGAAGTATTTCCTATGGAGTATTAAAACTTTGTATATGATTCGCTACCTTAAATACAATCAGTTTTATTCTAATTAGAATCCTCTCTGCAAACATTATTTAAACAAAATTTAAACTTAACATCCGTGATTACAATTTTTTATGGGACATTACGCAGAAAATGAACATAAGCTTAGAGGGATCGAACCTCAACTCCTTAAGACAACTGCCTAAGGAGTCGCATTATATTAAGAAAAAAAAGTGATATTGGGAGCTTTCATCCGTCTCTCGCGGTCAGATTCTGGCTTTTGGAAACACTTCTCTAAACCAGTATACAACCACGAGGAAGATGTTCTTTAGTGAGGCGTTAACTTTCTTGCTGTATTGGTTCCAATAAGTGTTCTTCTTTCAATTCAGTGATGATGCCAGAGAGACTGTTTCTGCAGATTC
>JAGDQP010065162.1:0-11459 GCA_022664845.1 Lepisma saccharinum | reverse complement strand
AGGACAATAGTAGAAGAGATCTTTGAGAAGTAGCTGGTCGTGATGAAAACTGGCTTGATATTGCCCAGGATAGAATCCAATGGCGAATGTTTGTTACTGCCGCGATGAACTTGCGAGTTCCATAAGCCATAGAGTTAGTTAGTTAGTTAATTAAATAATTTAGTTTCCTGGATAAATAGTTCTCTGAGAGATACGCTATTAGCAGTGGATCTTGGAAAATTAAAATTACAAACTTGTTCACTTAATAAATGGAAATAATTAGAAATAGTATGAAGTTTTCTGCATATTGCCTTAGTTTCCAAATACTAGTGACAGCAGCCTACCAAATTTAATACGTTCCAGAGCTAGTGGGTACGAATATTTTAAGAACTAGACAAATAACCCTGAAGCCATACAAGGCATGGTAGAACATACTTTGGAAAGAAAGAGGAATCGTTCCCTATTATTATTATTATGATTTTAATTTACTGCAGGACGAACGAATAGGAACAGCACAATAATTCGCCGTGTTGTAACAAATCTTGAAACTGTTTACATAAAAGAATACTTGCCGGGTTTGGCCCACAATTCAGTCACGGAATGATAATGTAATAGTGAATATGACGTAACAAAATAAATTATTCAATATCTATGTTGGATTTCACTGTTGATTACTTTCAAATATCTCTCTTGCAATGCAATGTTATAAATATGCAAAATGCCTATTCCTTTACGTTAGAGAGATTATAAAGATAACTTGATAGAAGTTTACTTTGGGGTGTCATAGGCTGCCTACAGCAAATTTTATTTTGCCTATTCTGCCTGTTTCATTGTATAGTGCCTATAAATGCCTATTTTGATGAAATCTGAAATAACCTTCTACAAATAGTTCCTTTTCCATGACAAATTCTGCGTGATGTGCAGACATTTTGATGTGTGCAAGGTGTTAGTCTAGTTTCTGCCAAATTCTTTGTGGAAGTTTTACAAGTTCAGTTGCATTTTTTGACCTTATTCGAAATTTCTAGTGCCTAAGCATCCGGGCTCTAGTTATGAAATACATTACAACCTGTTTAGATAGGTTAACCTATTTTGATAAACAGTTTTGTGTTTCCAAACGTCCTGCTCCGAAAGACAATACATGGGACTAGGAGCCTTCACTATTTTGAACCAACATCAGATATGTCAATAGGTGCAAAAGCTTTGAAGATTTCTGTGTTTCTGCAAGCTTTGTATCTGAAGAAACAGTGCCGCGGGATTTGTGGTCAATAGTGAAAATGAATAATTAAAATGCATGCGCATATAATTCAAAATGGTATATAGGACTTGTTACTGATGTCCTTCAAGATGAAAGGAATGTGTCAGTTATGTCTATGCACCTTCATTGGCCATCCTCTTCCTTTTTTGGCTTGCAAGTATGGACTCTTTGTCTTGTGTCTATAACAAATATTCTTTGTGCTGTGGACATGGCAAACATGACTGGAAGAACATCTACGCTGTCAGCTGCCTCAAGTGAATTGGTGGTAACAAAATGGAACTGTTTTGTGTTAACAGACTACGGTTAGATAACTAACTTTTCATTTTAGGCATTAGTTCTCTGCAAATCTGCATTTGAACTTTACTGTCTACGTATAAATTATAATCCATACTAGTACTGTACAAAGAAAACCTCTCCTTTTTTTATGTGATCCTACGGAAATCCCATTCTGATTTTCTTTTCTTTTTCTTGATAGCTTGTGAAGCAACGATTTAAACAAAAAAGAATTCATCAAAATCCGAGCATCGGCTCAAAAGTTATAAAGATGAATGAGCTTACAAATGGGGAAATTTTTTGTTCCTGTACAGCATAGTGAATGAATGGCAGCACTGTTCATATTTCATTTGAAAGCCAATTTCATGATGAGAATAACATAGAAAGAATAAGCACTCGAACTTAATTACAAAATAAGTTCTAGACATGTTTGTAAATGACCTTGAACTCAAAAACTCCATTCGCGACTGCTTTCACGCAAATCTAGCCCAAATTTCAAAATTCTGCAACTCGGGAACCAGTGCACGGATTTTTAAATAGTTTGCAGTTTTGAAATCAACAATAAATTTTCTACCAACATGTAATTTTCATATAGTCCTGAGATGGTCGGGTTTAGGGTTCTGGTTGAACTGACGTGGAATTGCCCTGCTTTTAACAATCAACAGGCCAAAGAGCGGAGGGAACAGTTAATGACCATGATCGAGCACTCCTGTATCGTTAAGTAGAGCTCACTGCGTAATACAAACACTACCAAAAAAAATGGTTGATGTAGCCTACTTGTTTCCAATTTGTCAATAAGCAAAAACAAGACTATATGTCGAGTGAGCGAAAGTGAACGAAGGGAGTTGGGAAAAGTTAGGTTCGATCCTCCTTTTTAATTTCTGCCAAACTGAAAGCAAACGACGGGAACTACTTTCCTGCTGATTTCCGTCACACCTTGTTTCGCTTGTCATTGTTTCTTCCGCCGTGCAAATAGTTTTCACTTCGCTGCAACTTCCATGCTTATTTCATTTTTTTAGCAAAACAGACAAGGTTTTTTTTAAAAAAGATTTCACCGTTTTACATCACTTTCAATAGGCTTTTTCTATTGAAATCTTTGCTCTTGTTGCTGCCGTCTGAAGAACTTAAGCCCTACTTTAACGTGGGCTGTAAACCACTTGTCCTCCCATCGGGTTTTGAACCTGGGATCCCGTGATTACAAGGCAGCGAGCATTACCACTCACCCACAGTGCTACACACTGTCTCACATTGGCTACAAATTTTCCAGTTTCATAATACCGCGGTGACCGTGCTATCTTATCAATCCTCAACATTTTATTGAATTAATAATCATTAGCGGTACTGCGTTTCAATGTTCACACCTGGGCAATAAGGTTAGGTAGATCGAGGTTAAATTAATGGTAAATAACGCTTCCAAAATATTACTTTTTTTGAAACCTTAACGACGAAAAAGAAAATATGGACTAGGCCTTTGTGTTTAGGTAACCGAAGAAATCGCAGTAACAGCGAAGAATACAACAGCAGGTTCCTAGTTCGCTGCCCGTGTGTGAATAAACACTATAATAAGGACTCTTTTCTAAAGTACAAGGGCAATACTAGGAATCAGTAGTACTTTTTACGAAAACAAAACAATAAGCATCTTGCTTTTCGTACTCCAGAGTAACGACAACGACTCGTTCCAAGTAATTTTGTATCCCAGCACCAGTAATCTAGAAGCGTCCCAAATAGGAAAGTATTTCAATTCATGAAAACACATTACATACAAAACATCGTGTGTTGCGTATTGCTAAACTTGTTAGTTACGTTGTAGATATAATAGAATTTTGTATTTTCTTTAGGAATAAATCAATTTTAAAATAGTATAACTAAAGAGAATCAAACTACAGATACCGTGCTCCCCTGACTGATAACTACAAGGTTAGGTTACATTTGAATAGCCCTAAGGTTAAATACGAGACGCACTCAAATGAGTGCCAATTCATCCTTATACGCTATGTGCAAGGAAGCAACGGATTTTACCGATCTTTAACATGACAAATATTATAAACGATTTTGAACCTAGAAATTAATGTATCTCGTACATTCCCTGAAATAGCGAAAGTTCGGGTGAGGTGAACTGGTCCATCCTATAGCATACTATTGCACTAAGGACGTTTTATTTCTCTCATAAACGAGGGCGTCGATGGGAGTAAATAGAATTCGGGTCATTCAATATCAATTCATCAGCGTATTAACCCAAAATTTTTATATATAGCCGAAATTTGGTGTGTGACTTCTGCTAGCCATATAATAGAAAAAAAATTGAATCATTATTGCAATATGTTAAGTACTTTAGAAATAACAGTGGTTCGAAAAAGCGTATAATGTTCGCTCGATGCATCTGGTTGTACTGCTATCCTACAGAAACATCTGCACAGCACCAAAACGAAAAACTTTTTACAGAGTTTCGGCTTAGCACGAGGCATTCACATGTACTTTTTGAAGGGTATCTCTTGTATTACCGGCAGTAAAAATTACTGATGTAAGGGTTTCGTCTTTTACACTCTTTTCGTATATAGATAACTTTAAAGAAGCAAAAGTGGAAGCTATCACTAACGTGATGTATTTTGGGAAAGAGGATGAAAAGTACTACAAAGAAGAAAATGGGGAGGTGTTTTGTTTCCTTTAAAAATAATGAGCATTTGGCATGTATCTAACAAGCGTACAAAGTCTCCATGTTAGCCGTAACTTCTATGATACAGGCTAGTTCGAAAGTCCCAGCACAGCCTGGTAGGTAGGGGCTGTTTTGGAGTACATGATCTACTTAGCCGCCATCTGGATACTAGAGGAAAATATTACAAATGGCAAGTGGGTCGTATGTACAACACGAGAATGTTCTCAGAAAGTAATTTTATGTGTCAGATTTGACCCAGCTGTTACATTGTAAGAGTTAACGGCATGGAAAGAGCGATGCTGCATAAATGAACATAATATGCACTGCAAACTATCAGTGCACAGCACCAAAACGAAAGTCACATGGACCAGTTGCTATTTGAAAACGTCCTTCATCCAATATGGCGGATTTCACGATAGCAACCTTTTCGGTTTGTGAGCTACCAGGCCGTACTGGGACTTTTGAACTAATGTGTAACAGAATTTAATGACTAACATGAAGACTTTATACACTTCTTGGATACATAAACAAAATGTTTATTATTTTAAAAGGAGGCAACTGTTTTTGTGTGTTTGTAGTACTTTTCATGCTCTTTCCGAAAATGCATATGTCATGTTAATAGTAACTTTCACTTTTGCCTTACATATATATGGAAAGACTGTGAAAAAAAGAAACGTAACTTCATCAATTTTTACGGCAGGTAATACGAGAGATGCCCTTCCATATAAATATATGTGAATGCCTTATGCTAAGCCGAAACACTGGAAAGTTTAAAGGTCTTGCCGTTTTTTTGTTTTCGTGCAGTGCAGATATTTCTGTAGCACAGTAGTACAACCAGGTGCACTGAGCGAACATTATACACTTTCCAAACCACTTAACATATTGCAATAAAAGTTTGCAGTCTTTTCTTAAATATATTAGTAGCAGAAGCCACACAACGAATTTCAGCTATATTAGAAATTTTGTGTTACACTTCCCTCGTGCACTGGATCATTTGACATGGAATGAAAAATTCCTTGTGTAGTTACTGGCTTTTATTACTTCTAACATAAACTAACCTAACTTAAAACCAGTAATGCGCAGGGTGGGCCAGTTTCCTACACCCTTCACGAAGTGAGTCTCCCCAGAGAGTTTAAAATATATTCATACCTGTTGCATTTGCCGTTGTCTTAATGTACCTCACTGAATTGTCCTTGAGAGCTTTTATAAGCGAATTATCACCTGACATTTCTGTTGGGTGAGGCTTAAAGACTAACTCGATTTCATTTAATGTTGGTTCCGATGGTCCCTCTCCTTCTCCTACAGAATCTTGGCCTGCATCAAGGCTGGAACACGAATCATTCTCTGAAGTACCGGTAGTTTTCATTCGCTTTGGTTTTGGCTGAGGTGCTGGTGGAGTATTGGTTGGGGTTTGTTGTTGTTGTTGTTGCTGCTGCTGCTGTTGTTGTGGTGGTGGTGGTTGTTGTTGTTGTTGTTGTGAAGGTACGTTATGAACCTGTGCATTCTGTCCTTGCACTTGCCTTGGCAATTGAGGTTGAGTGGGTGGAACTGGAACTTGACTGCTTTGATGTGTATCACTCTGAAATGGTATTGGTGTCGAAGGTGCACTAACATTTGGAGTAATGTTTGGAGTTGTATTTTCTGGATCAGTCAGTGCCTTTCTTCGCTGTGGCCTATTCTGTGACTGCTGTTTTATACCTTCTGTTATAGAACTCACCAAACCAGCCTGATTATTAATTGCACTCAATTTTGCCAGAACTCGTTCCTGATGAGCCTCGTACTCATCACGACTTGGATATATTTTGGATATTAAAAGGTCGAAATTCGGGTCCGGTCTCAGTGATCTCTTTGACACTAGCTTCTTTCTACATGTCGGGCACTCCTTATTTCCTGAACGAAGTGCTGTAATGATACAATCTGAACAGAAACGATGTAAGCATTCTTTTGTTGTCATCGTTTTCTTCAACATATCAAGGCATATTGGACACATAAGTTCACTATGAAGGCTACGCGGAGACACAGCAATTTCAGTATTATCTGTAACTGCATCCTGAGGTGTACGATTCAACTCATAAAGAGATAATTCCCACGACTTGTTAAGTCCCAATTGCTCTGTTGAAGCCATTTCTAATGTAAACTATCGAATTCCACTCAATCTGAACACAATTTCGTCAAACATCAACAATAACACACACCATGTTGGAAAACTGTTTTATATTTCCACCTGTAGAGGCGCTTCCGCTAACAATCTTCCGTGAGTTCCGAAAACAACACGATCTCAAGGCGAGGACTGTCATTTAACAAAGGGTCATTTTTGGTCACTTAAATATTAGAATGACTCACCAGAAGAAATCAATACTGTAGAAAATGTTAAAAGAAAAAGTGAACTTACAACATTGATATTATATTTTTCTCTCTCATTGTAGGAACTTGCGACATTTTACGAACTTCACCGAAATATATTGCGTTAGGACTGATTTTCATTCAAACTTGCTTTGCTTGCGATTTGGGTGAGTAGTCAATTGAAACACGTGTTTTCTTGTAAGGTAGGTGTAACATGTGTTTCAATTTGTTACTCACCCAAATCGCAAGCAACGCAAGATTCAATGAAAATCAGCCCTTATACATATTAGAGATCTGTCGATATCAGTGGCGTACGGTGTGGACTATCTGGGCTACCATTGAGTTTTATCTTGTCACGAAATATTGTAATTTACACGAGTAACAATGATTTACATAAAAGTGTAAAAATTCCGAACAGAAAACATTTGAAAAATAATAATTTTTAGATGCATTTTTTTTTTTATTTAGACTGTTCCTTCGTTGGTCTGACTCAAACGCTATATTCTTTAATACCCACCTAATTTGCGCGTTGGGAACTCAAAAGTAAAATAGAACAGAGATTTTAAACCACCGGTCCGCGGACCGGTACCATTCCGCGAAACTGTTTTACCGGTCCACGTAAATTAGTGTATTCAGTAATTTAACACTCATTTTGTAAGCTAAATTTGGAAAATCTAAAATTGAGATTAAAAACGTCAAAAACGCCAAAACCTAGGGCGACCAGGGGCCTATTTCATGAAAGAACTCTGCAACTCTTCACTCTTCGTTTTGCACTTTTATTTGGGTTTTATGAACAAAAATATGACAAGTAATCTTGAAGAGTGAAAAGTGCAGACTATGGAGCGAAGAGTTTATGAGACATTCCATCTCGCGTACTTTCTTCCTTCACTCTTCAAAAAATGTAAAGTGAAGAGGAATTGCGTTTCTTCATATTTTTCATTGGCTCGGCAAATCAAACTCTTCAAGGAAATCACTTGCAAAGTGCAGAATGTAAACAAAGTTGGAGCTTGGAATGCGCAGTTCTACAGATAATTATAGAACAAAGGAATGTACTGTTTTCACCTTTCTCTTCAAGAATAAAGGCCGCTTTAGACGATACAATTTCTCGTACGATGAAGCTTAGCGAAAGCAGTGTGCCAGCGTAAAAAAGAAAAATGTTCTGGATTTATACCATAGCATCTTGCCATATTGTAGCATTCTTACTTGCACACTCTGGCGCTACTGCCAATCGTAAGATTCATCGTAGCATAAATGCTGTCGTCTAAAGCAACCTTAACAAACGAGAAAAACGTAGAGGCTCGGCAGAAGTTGCTAGGAAGGACAAACCCAGTTGGCCTAACAAACGACATCCGAGATTGGAAGTTTATAAGGAACAAATTGTGCAGCGTCTGAAAAAGTCGCACGTTGGTAAGTAATGTTTTATGTTATCAGAGTTTCATTATTTGGCTTGAGTAGAGTATGCACCTTGCAGTTCGATTGGTGAGGTTCCTTTTACATAATCAAAAATGTTCGGCTGCAGTTTCTTAGTTTGTGGTCACTCGAACATCGAGTTTATATTGGTTTAGTCAAAACTCTTTTCAATTCTTATTAGTTTTTTTTTATTGTTATTATTATTTCTGGTTACATGCATTTCTATAAACACCTAGTGACAACCAGTAATTCAGACAGCGTTAAGAAAATCCACATCTTGTTATTAGTTTCTCGAATACTCACCCTAGTTGATCAAGAGGCAGAAGCATGGCGCTATGCGGAGGAATACTAATTGTGACACTTTGTGTTATAAATGACACATATTCTGCCCCAAAACACGGCCAACATCTCGAGTAAGCGATATCGAGCGAAGAGGGGTTAGTTAAAGCCCGGTTCTTATTTTATTATTATTATACGCGATGCACATCACTGTCACGCCCTCTCCACCCTAAGCCGCAATAATGTAGTTCTCACTTCACAGCAATAGTTATCGCTAACAAGCACACGTACATCTCGCTTTGGCTTCGTTTAACCCTCATCTTATGTTTCCAAATCCAACAAGTTATTTTAAAATGTTTAGACTAAACAAGCCATGAAGTGATTACAATTTACAATTAAGCAGACCGTCAAGGCGCTATATGTACTTAATTTTTACGTCTTGTACAGTTATTGCAGTTGTTACCCCTTCCTTGCGGCAGTGATCGAACTGTCTTAAGGTCAGTAAGACAGAGATTAGTTTCTTTTCTCTCATTTTAGAATACCTATAGTGAAGAAAATAACTATCCTTACTTTAACTAACCCCTCTTCGATCGCTCGAGATACTGTTCGTGTTTGTGGCAGAATACCTGTCATTCATAACACAAAGTGTCACAATTAGTAATCCTCTGCATGGTGCCATGTTTCTGCCTCTTGATTAACTAGAATGAGTATTTAAGAAAGTAATTTTATTAACGCTTTTTGGGTTGCTAGTTGTCACTAGGTGTTCATAGAAGTGCCTGCAGCCCAATATTGTTGAACCTCGCCGATTGAAATACAAGGTGCATACTGTACTCAAGCCAAATACTAGAACACTGATAACATAAAACATTAGTTTCTAACGTGTTATATCATGCTCCACAACATAATAATTCCTTTCGATCCACAGACTGTGCTTTAAAACTAGTGCAAAAGTGTTTCGATCCATAGTATTCATGTGCACGAACAAACTCTGACGCCATTGTGACAAATGTTGCCAGAAGTTCAGCGTGATTTGAAAGAAGTAAACTTTGTTTCAGTGTATACTGATTCTTCAAATCACAAGTCAACAAAATTATTTCCACTTCTTGTGAGGTATTTCAGCCCAGGTTCTTGTGAAGGTTCTCGATTTTCAAGATAAATGCGGAGAAACAGCGTATATAGTGCAGTCTTACATACTGAAGACATTGGAAACATAATCTTGAAACAAGAACTGTTGCTCTCTGTGCGTATAATACGAACAGCAATTTTGGTGAGGTAACGAGACGTGGAAATGATAATGTATACAGCGTCATCAAAAGCTCACTTAATAATTCAATTATAGGTATAGGTTGTGCCGCTCATATTGTTAATAACAATATTCAAACAGCAATAGACTGTCTTCCAGTTTACATTGAAAGTTTAATACAGAAAATACATTCATACTTCTATATTTATACAGTTCGCGAAGCAACTTTGAAAGAATTTTGTGATTTCGTCGATGTGGAATGTTCGAAGTTGCTTCTTTCTAAAGTAAAACAAGGTGGCTAACATTATTGTCAGCAATTGACCAAGTGCTAAAGCTGTATCCTTCACTCAAATCATGTTTTGAATCGCAGAAGTGTCCCACAGTAATTAAAGTATTTTTTGATAATCCATTTTCTGAAGCATGGTTGCATTTTATACACAATTAAACAGTGGTATTCAATACTGCAGTACTAGAAATCGAAGCTGAGCATGTATATATTATGGAGGCTTCCATGGTGAGTTCTCAGCTTAAAGACAAATTGTCGCAGAGGTTGAAATGTGAGTTCTTACCATTTTCAGTACAAACAAATTTAAAAACTCTGGAAGAAAGTGGGTTTACGGGTACTTCCGTCAAGAAAGCTCTGTTGCATTTTATTTCACTTGCCTTGAATATTTAAATCGATGGACAACAACTTTTAGTGAGGTAAGCGTCTTGGAGTAGGTGATGCTGACTAAGAGGTTGAAAGAGTGAGAGACTGTACAAAAAAGCGTATGTTTTGTTATTGAAAACTGGTAAACAAATTTGTAATTCTTCGTTATTTGATGAGATAACAAATATTCGTGCGTATGCGAATGGTACTAAAATTAAAGAGTGGAATAGTAATCGTACAAGGGTAGATTTGAGGTGGACAGAACATTTTGAGGAAAAAGTATTCCTTTTCACAATATTTATGTCATTGTTGAATTCGTTTTGTCTTCCAGCATCAAATGCACCAACAGAACCTGTATTCTCAATAATGAATATTTGGAGCCCTGAAAAGTCACAGCTAAAAGTAGAAACCTTGAAGTATTTAATAATAACAAAGTGCAATATCAGTTGTTCATGTAGCGAATTTTATGATATTATTTCACAAAATGATGCTTTATTGAAAGCCATACATTTAAGTGACAAGTGTGTATCAGTACCAAATCATTCAGTAAAAAATTAAAAATTATACAAAGTGTAATGTTGAAATATCACCGAAGATGTAGACAACTGCCTTTAAAAAAAAGTCAGGTTATATATTAATATATCGTAATTGTTTTCTCGTTTTATGTACGAGATACTCGAGTGGCTTTTATTATTTCCAAATGCATAGTACTGACACTTGTAGTTTTTTGTGTGTTTATTTTGTACTGACATGACTCATAAAGCATTATTTTTAAATATCCTTAGTACTAATTTTAAACAAGAATTCAAAATTTTATTACGTTGCTATAATTAAAGAAGTGTACAGCAGACTGCTATTTGTATAAGAGTAATAAAGTGTGCCTCCATAATCTTTGCAACAGCGTATTTTGTACACATGTATTTCTCATAATGTTTCCCTTGCTGATTTTTTTTTTAAACAAGAGCCAACAACTTTATAAAATAAACTTTTGCCATTAATCTGTATTAGTAGGTGGCCCAGATTCGTAACTGTAAATTTGTCTTTTACAAAGTAATGTTTAATATAGTAATAGTAGGTTGTGTTTCAGTTCAAACTTCTATTAAATCACTTCTGTCTACCTAATAATTTTACTTTAATAAATTAGTAGTATTTTAAGGAAGACGTGTTAGCTTTATTTTCCTTTACAATCCGATATATGAAATGGCGTCCACTTAATGTACTGCTTTGGCTTTCTGGAAATCTGATCACCCTACTATAACTTAGTGGTATCTTCCCGGTCCATGAAAGAAATTTCCTATAGTTTGCCGGTCCATGAGTATAAATAGTTTGAAAAACACTGAAATAGAGGGTCTCCGCATCAAGAATTGACCGACTG
>JAGDQP010065161.1:0-11459 GCA_022664845.1 Lepisma saccharinum | reverse complement strand
TCACTTTAAGAATTTTCTATTATTTTCTTCTTGACCAGAAACAAAACGAAAAAATAAATGTGTATTAGTCCAACTGTAATTACGAAGGTCTGCAAACTGTAAATAAGTAGTGTGCAAATTACAATAAGCAAAACATGATTTTCAAATAATCAGAAAAGAGCATTTTTGTCTATCAAGCAATATGATGTATCCTGTCAAATATCCCTGCGAAAAAAACACCTTGTTAAATAGCGTATACTCTATACTTCCGTGTTGCAAATAACAATAATAATAATAAGTACACCATGTAAGTAATGTCAGGTTACCTTTCACTACTCTTGTATATGACGGGCGATCTCGTTGCTTTTAACAATGTGTTTAATCTTGGATCAAATCACCTCACTGTTGTTGATTTATCGAGCTTCTCAAGCAGTTCTTTATTAGCTTTACACTGTAAAAGACTCTTTCACGACAAACATGGGTTATTGGTAATCTTAATGCATATGAAGAGTACAGGGAAAGAAGGGGTGTCCATTTTTAAAAATTAAGTTTGCACTTGCAATAAGTGTCACTCACAATAACAACTAACCGCTAGGAAAGTTTCAATCCAAAAGCCCAAATAATCTACAGGTTATAGCGGTTATCAGAACATTAAATACCTGGGAATAAGCGGGAGAATTAAACTTGAAAATGCGTTGTACAAGAAATCACCCATCTTTTTTCCCTGTTCTCTTCATATTTGAACGATAAGATGAAGAGAGTTGAAAATCTTGCAAAACACACATGCCGTACAGACCTTGCAAAATTTTTCAAAGAGCAGGTTCGCACTCTTAAGATGTTATTCCCACCGCTTCAGCATGATCATCATCCTCCACTTCAGTACCACCAAATGAATGAATACTGACGATGTCTTCTGATAAGGTCTGTTCTTTGTGTTACATGAGGAAAACAAGGTTGGGCATCACTGATTTTGCTGATAAAATGAATTACACTTTTTAGTTAACATGACAGTGGGTTACACTTGCGAAGATTTTCAAAGAGTGAAACAAATGCGCAGCCAGCAGCTACTGGCACAGTCTGACCTTTAAAACCAACGGCGCACCGGACAAATGCTCGGTGGGCCGGTACGTGCCTACTCAGATTCACAGTTTTGGTAATTAGACTACTATGCAAACCAAATTACTTTCGACTCTTAACGTGTGCCGTCAAAATCATTCTACGATGTTTTTCCAATAACCAATGAAGTTGGAAAACAAAAATATCGAGAAAAACAACGTTCTTTGTTCTGAATATTCTTGAAATACGAAATTATTCTCATTTTCGTGAGTAACGTTACTGCACATGTCCATTGAGTCAGCTGACTATTTTTTACTGGAAATGAAACCCAAGTCCAAATTGACTGGAAATGAAGTCGGAAAACAAACCCAATGGATGAGTGCTTTCGTCCGTCGCCTCGACTTCGTATTCATACAGAACACATATCTACTCTAATTGGTTCGGATTCTACTTTAAAATATACGACCAGTTCTTGGGGTGTCATCTCCAATCAATTGAATGCAGTGCCAAATTATCATTATTTCACCTTGTCGTGAATCTTCAGGTCATACACCTGACTTCAGGCATGCAGATCAGTACTCATCCCATCACCCTAATCTAGAACAGGACCGAAAATTTCTTTAGCATCTCTTAAATATTGTTTAAAGCAAAATAATATTATTTGGAAAATTTCTAGCAGCACATTTCAGAAAAACTTTAAATGTTTCAGGGCGATTCTCTGGCAAGTGGTCAATTGTCAGTGAATTTTCAAAATTAATTTGAAACTATGAAACAGTGGAACTATATATTGAAACATTAAAAAAAATGTAAAATATTTTGGGCACCGCTTTACCTTGGTTCTTCGTACTCCCTTATTCCCCGCTACAAGTACCTAGTCGGGTCATAAGTTCTGTCCCAAATTTGTACGAAAAATTCCGGTAGTTAGGAATGATGTATGAAAATAAGCTAGCATTGATGTAAAACGGTAACGTTGGTTGAACTTACAACACCATTGTTTTCCTTTGTTTCTTGCAGAAGAAGATGGAATGGGGAAAGAAAGAGAATCGTATCGCAGTTCTGACCTTACACAAGTGCGGAAACCCTCCGACGACCATCTTTAAGTTACTGTGGAAACTGAACATTACACAAAAATTTGTTTATCGCACCATACAGCGATATAATGAAACATTGTTTATCGAGGATAAGCCTCGCACTGATAAACCTCGCTCGGCTAGGACACCAGCTGTCGTTAAGGCACGAATCGCCCGAAATCCGATCCGTAAGCAGAAACTCATGGCTCTGCAGCTGAACATATCGCGATCATCAATGAAAAGGGCGATCAATGAAGACCTAAGACTGCATGCCTATCGCAGAAGGACAGGCCATCGGTTAAATCAGCGCTTGATGAGAATGCGACGTGACAGATCAAAGTTGCTCCTGCAGCAGTACGCGGATAACAAACATCGACAAATCTTGTTTACAGATGAGAAAATTTTCCCTGTTGAAGAACACCTCAACCAGCAGAATGATAGAGTGTATGCTACAATCAGTGCTACAGCACGTGAACAAGTTCCCCGAGTCCAGCGAGGTCATCACCCCGCATCAGTGATTGTTTGGCTGGGTGTCTCGTACTGGGGCCCCACTGAAGTCCATTTTTGCCAAAAAGGTGTCAAAACAGGTGTCAGAGTCTACCAGGAGGACATTCTCGACAAGGTGGTGAAACCTCTTGGCAACACTCTGTTCAAAAATATGCCCTCGGTATTCCAACATGACTCAGCACCAGCTCACAAGGCGAAATGGACTCAGGAGTGGTTTCCTCGCAACAACATTGCGTTCATCAGCACCGAAGAATGGCTGTCGTCCAGCCCAGACTTAAATCCTCTTGACTACAAGATCTGGTGCTATTTGGAGGAGAAGGTGTGTTCTCAACCTCACATAACCTTGGACCGCTTGAAAACTGCTATAGTAAAAGCAGTGGCTAACATAGACATGAATGTGGTGTGTGCTGTCATTGATGATTGGCCGCGTCGTTTACAAGCCTGTGTCCAGGCAAGAGAAAACCATTTTGAATAAATGTTGTTCCCAATTGATTATCACTTATCATTGTTTTATTTCGCAAAACATTTTCATTTTCCTCCGCGTATTTTACTTGTCTTTGCATTTGGGACAGAACTTATGACCCGACTAGGTATACATCAATCAAACAGGCAATTAAAAGTGTAGCTCGGGGCCGGTTTTAAATTCAACGCACTGTACTTCAGACAAACCTAACCTAAACTTCACTGTTACTAAGATTCAACTACATCTTAACGAAATCATTGTCGACACCAGTAATTTAGCTTCTAGTTTATTTTGAATTCAAAAGAATGAAGTCAACATATAATTACAGATCAAATAACAATGTGTGACGTTAAGGACGTAAGTCATAGTGCTGTTACCGCCCATAAAATTCATTTTATCTTCTCTTAACAATGTGTGAACTCATTTCCAAATTAAAAAATTTGATGGTCTTTTGAAATGAAAGCAAGTAATGTGCTTCAGGCACTACTTAATCATAAATATCTGGCGAATCATAATCAACAAAATCGAAATATGCACGTTTGATTCCATAAACTATTGTAAAAATCATAGATTTTGATAAAAGTCACATTTTGGCATATGCTTAAGAAGAGATTCTGCTGTAAAGCTTACACGATGGTCATTTTAAACTACAATAGCTCGATAGTTGTACTTAAGCGAAAATATTTTTCTGTTAATTAAAATCTCTACTATTTGGTTTTGTCCAAAAACACTTTTTAAACTGCAATTTCTTCAGTAACACAAAACAAATCGTTTCATAATACATTTGTTAATAAGGAAAAAGTAACGCAGAAATGATCTTTGTACTAGACTGATAAAAGTGAACTTTAAACGAAGTGTTTGCGTTAACAAATGACAATTTCAATTTGCATGCACTGATTTTACAGCAAATAACATACGCTGAAAACAGTAATACTGAATTTAAGAAAAATACTTTTTTAAGCCCTGAATCTGATTACTCAACCAATTTTTTATTATGTCTATATTAAAATCTGATGGGCATATGATTGGTATATTTGTAGCTGAAGCTCGAGTTAAACATCTAAAATATCTCGTGTAAGCTCCAATTGTTCTCTTAACAGCATTTCTTGTGCGTAGATGTGCTACATTACACCTTTTCTCTCCCAAATTAGCTGGATTTGCTATTAAAAATATCATGGTCACCCAAGATGGTTTTTAAATTCATTTTCGAAGCCGCTCTCTTCGAAACATCGAGCGTCATGGTATGATCCTGGTGTCGAAAAGTGATATCTTGTATTTACAGTTCGAACCAACAAACAATCTGAAATGAAGTACAAACAGTATTAATACATACAAATATAAAATATTGCAGGCATTAACAGACGAACTAAAAATATTCTCAACTTTGAAAAGATTAATGCTACATATTTGCTACAAAATTCACTGCTAGAAAGCGTAGCAAGCGAAGACGGGTTAGTAAAGCCACATTACACAATTCTTTCTTCTTGTACGATGCACATGACGTTTTACATGTGCTAATAGTACCACTTCATTTTCGATCCTTCGCTTTCACTTCCAACTTCAATTATTTAAAATATTGTTTAATTTAGCGGTCCAATAGTTCCACAAATATTCCAAACATTACATTTCCTGGCTACCGTAAACTGCACTTTACCTAATAACTCTGATTACAAGTAAGTTCTTTATATTACGTAACAAAATTAAGTTTCACCCTTGCTCTTTCAAGTTCAAGAACACTTTGAATTCAGCCTGGACCTGTTCTCCAGAATTAATGGATCAAACCTAATTTAAGGTAAACCTTGTCAATCAAACCAATATCACCTTAAGTAGCTTTACTAAAGTCTAGTTGAGATCAGCCCAAAAATGTAAAATTTACAGAATAAATGTAATGTTTGTAATATGTGTGCAAGTCTTGGAAAGCAAAATATCTGGTGTAGTAAAAAGTAATCCATTATTTTTGCATGACATTGAAGGCTTGACTTACCATAGTTAGAATGATCCGATTTAGGTCACATATGAGCCGTTTTGTTCGATAACATGTTGCCATTTGGAAGGTAATATCATGATGCCTCTCTCATAGAAGCCCTTGTCCCTATTGGCAAAAAATTGAGACAGTCGATGTTCACAAGCCTCTCTTGACGCGAATTTTGCAGCAGCAAACGTGTTCGCCATGGACAGGAACAGATAGTAATCACTCGGTGCCAGGTCCGGACTATAAGGTGGATGCATAAGAACCTCCCAACCAAGCTCCCGGAGCTTCTGGCGAGTCACTATCGATGTGTGTGGCCTGGCGTTGTCCTGGTGGAACACAATACCTCTCCTATTGGCCAAAGCTGGCCGCTTCTGGGCGATTGCTGCCTTCAGACGGTCCAATTGTTGACAGTATAGTTCCGAGTTAAGGGTTTGGCCGTAGGGGAGCAGCTCATAGTAGATAATTCCCTGCCAATCCCACCAAACACACAGCAAAACCTTCCTGGCCGTCAATCCTGGCTTCGGCACCGTTTGCGCCGGCGCACCGCGCTTCGACCACGACGTTTTTCGCGTGACGTTGTCGTAAGTGATCCACTTTTCATCACCAGTCACCAACCGCTTCAGAAATGGGTCGCTTTAGTTGTGATTCAGCAGCGATTCGCAGATGGAAATTCGGTCCATGAGGTTTTTTTGCGTTAACTCGTGTGGCACCCATACATCAAGCTTCTTTTTGTATCCAGCCTTATGCAAATGGTTCCACACGGTTTTTTGTGCAATGTTTAGCTCTTGGGCAATCGAAACAGTGCTTACATGACGGTCGGAGGCGACAATGTCCATGATTTTATCGACATTTTCGACACGTGGCCTTCCAGTGCGTGGTACATCTTTGACGTCAAAATTACCGTCACGGAATCGACGAAACCAAAATTGCGCGTGATTGGCTGTTACAGTATCAGGACCATAAACACTATTCACATTTGCAGCCGCCTGGCTTGCGTTTTCGCCTTTATCAAAGAAAAACTGTAAAATATAGCGTATTTTCTCTTTGTTAATGTCCATTTTGACGCGCGCTCACACAACACTGAGTCAACTCATCACAACTATCTGAACACTGTTTGTAGTACGCAATCTCATCGTTTGAACGCCATCTCGTTGAACCCGATCGGAGTTATACAACGCGAGCTACACATCACTGAAGCCTGATCACTATTGGCAAAATAATGGATTACTTTTTACTACACCAGATATAACGAAGTTCCAAGTCATGGAAGCGTCATATTAGACTGACAATTTTTAAAGTATGTTTGAATTAATCGCTAATACCGCGTTGAGTCGAGCAAACAAAGTTAATGTTAAACGTCATGTGCATCGCGTATAATGAAAATATAATCGAACCTCACTTTAACTCACCCCGTTTCAACCCTTCTACTTTGTGTCTGTGACTTTTGTGGCAAACTACAAGCCATTCATAACACGAAATTAGAAGTTTGTTTCCGCATGCCGCGGTCTTTGTATCTGTTGATGAATTCCAGGACAAAAATAATGAAAAGTAAATTGTAGAGCGATTTTCACGGTATGCTCTTTATTTGATTATTGTTTTAATTTACTCATTACAAAAATATTGATCTTGTTTATGCAGTACAGTTATAGTAGTGATAATTTTTCAGTCTTCGAATGTGTCTACTCTATTTAAAGAAAATTAACAATTAAAGTAATGTGGTTATCGAGTTTAATCAAAATGTAAAGATTTCTCACCTAACCAGAGGGAAATATAAAGTTTCACATCACAGGGTAGAAGTCGAGTTTAACCTAGTGCCTCAATTAGTGACTGTGGGAACGTAGAGGTTAAGTTAAGTTAGGTACGGTTATGTATTTTTACACTTTCGTTTGTTTATTTAAAAATACTGTAAAGATACATAACCGCACCTAACCTACCTAACTTCCACGTTCCCATGGTCACTAATTAAGGCAAAGTCGGGTTTAACCGAGTACTCGGTTAAACTCGACTTTTACCCATCATAGTATGCCATTTCTAAAATACTTCATGATGTTATCAACAAACAAAAATATGCTTCTTTCATTTTCTTTTAACATTGGTGTGTTGAAAACTAATACTACCGGATTCTCTTTGGATACTCCCACGGAATCACGATGTTCAGCACATTATTTCGGATCTGATTACGAAGGACTAGAGACGTTAAAATCAGTTAAAGATTACTTAAATTAATTAATATAAGTTAAGAGAATTCACTCTTACCTAATCTAATGTTCATTGTTTTCAACGATACGGGGGAGTATCTAAAGCGCATCGAACTATCCTCTCTCAACAAAATAGTTTCCCAGTGTAAACTTCGTTGTCGCGGAAAAGGTTTAATTTGTTATAAATTGCAGTTCTCATCCTTACCTACGAGTTTCAAGGGCACTACATACAGTCGAATAGTGAATGAATATAAGTGATATCTGTCAACAGTAGTATACTGGATTTAATGCTATATGTTATCCTTATTACTTCCCTACAGTTTTCCAATACTGATATTCATTATTCATGCATCACTAATTATTCTGTCATTCACTAAGATAATTAATACTACACTTTCCGTACTTTATCAGTATTAAATTATCAGTATTAAATAGCTTCAACCATTTACATAAATTGTCTTTACTAATTTAAGATGCTCGTTGGATACTTCCCCGGAAGACAAATTACCACGTTCAATACAGTATTACAGATCTGATTTCGAAGGATTAAAGTCATTAAAACCAGTTGAAGATAACTTAAACTAGGTTAAACTAACTCAATCTTACCTAACCAAACTTTCAATGTTTTTAAAGTTTTCAGAGTAGCCCTGAACTCCCTGAAGAAATATTCCCAATTGTCGCACATTCCATTCCCCGCTACTTGAAACAATGAGTCGGAACTATGAACCGTCTACGCGTTAAACTATACTTGTATCCACCACGCTAAAAGAGAAGTGTGGACTGTACTGTGAATTACACTATGGTTCATCACAAATAGGATAGTGTAAATTAGATCTGAAATTTATTTTCCAAACACCTTACTGAACTAATTATTTTGCCATTTGAACTACACAGATTTTGCTTCTGCAGAAAGCATTAACGTATTTCAGAAAGTACAAGGCGTATTAACTCAAATTAGAGAGAACATTCGTAATAATACAAAGATTATCGTATATACAGGAAAACATATATTTAAAATTTCCCTTTGCTAGCTATGGTAGTGAATTTAATTGACCTTACCTCTTCGTTTCCTCCCTTAATTTCTGCTTCAAAAATGATTATAACTTAGAGTGGAAAATTCAGCACCCATCACTTTGTACACTCTGGCTGAATTCCTTGAATCTGCTTTCACAAATCGTGTTTACCTCTTATAAATAAATCTTCCCAACACATAAAAGAAATATAATGTAAATATTTGCTGTCTTGTAATTCCATCTTTACTAGTCGAACAATAGCAGACTTCGTTCGCTTTGGACATCTGTGGCATTGACCAATAAAATTGGGTTTATTTTTGCGGGAAATTTTGGCACCCGGTCCTACAAACATGGACGCCATGAACATAAAAAACGGCTTCACTTTGATGACGTAGGACTCTCTCTAAGGTTTATCTGCTCTAGGGAAATAACGCCCAATATTTCACACATAATATAAAGTTTACTAAGTCATTAACATCATTATAATCCTTTAAGCATTCCCAATCAACTTCCAGTATACTTTAAGGTAGGTTAAATGTACTTCATGAGAGGTTCTTTTTGGCCCCTTAATTTAGTAAATATTGTCGTGGTTATCCTGGTGATAACTTTTAGTAAATCATAGAAAAACTGTGAAAATCACAAGATGGACGCCCTTGTATATGACTGAATACTCTCTAGTCTGTTGCATTTCTATGAGAGCAAAGCATCGAGCTCTACATAAACTATACTGGAGTGACTACTTAATGTTGAAAGATAGACGATAGAGCAAATATTTAAACTCGTTTGTCCACTTCCAGTCTAATCCGATGTGGGCCAAATTTTCAGTTCTAACTCAGTTTTGTACGCTTGATATCGCTGTGTGGCCCGTTTTTTTTATTTAAGTCTTAATTCGTGAGTTATTCATGTAAGAGTATACCGTACTCTGTATCGAATAGAAAATACTGCAAATAATATTTACGTTTTTAGCAAGAATTAAGACATAAATTTAAAAAAAACGGGCCACACAGCGATATTTAGCGTAAAAAACTGAGTTAGAATCGAAAATTTGGTCCATATTGTTTCAGACTGGAAGTGGACAAACGAGATTAAGTTTCCTCTCCGCTCTTTAGCTTCACATATTCATGAATTTTTCAATGGCTGCAGTCAGTCCAGTATCGTATTAATGGAGGTCGATGTTATAACACATTGGTTATAACAAGTGTACAAGCTTAAACAGTTTTTCATATTTTCTTACAAGATTGCAGTAAATTTCATTGTAACATTATTCGAAATAAGCAAAATGTCCTGGAAATTGTGTGTTTACATTTGAATTACATACGTTAAATATTAAAACTATTCACGTCATCATTGGTGAGCTTCAATACATCTATGAATCTACAACAGAAATATTTTCTGATTGAAGTTGTTTTTCACTTATTTTAAAATTGGCAAAAGTACTATTGTAAACAACTTCATTGTTAAAGGCATATTCAACTGTTCATATTTTACTGATCTTGAAAAGAAGGCTCCTTCTTTCAAATGTTTCAGCCTGATTTCGGTCTACACTTTCATCAAGTAGCTAGTCTTTATCAAACAAACAATCAAACAAATGTGTATGATGAAGTTGGTTGACATCTTGAACCGAGATCTTGAACAATTTATGCAAGGGTTAGAAAAATTAAATGTTCTTACGTTAAAAAATGTACACAAAACTCTCAATTTACATTAAGAATGTAATATATCTCATTAGCACCCTTGTACATGAGAGAAAAGTTCAGTTCACTTTTGGCCCTTAAGCATCTTTGGCTCTGATCGAGAAAACTTCAAAACTTTGTGAGAGGCAGTCCCATTGCGGATTTTTTTTAAATCTATGTCTTCAACATGAATTAACATTTTAACCAATTCGTTGATCATAAAATGCTGTTAGAGACCCTGTAATAGTAAAAAAAAAAAAGTTATTTTCCAAAGTAGCACGAAAAATTAAAAAAAAACTTTTTCCCTGTTTTTTTTTACCGTTCAGTTTATCCGTTTTTTTTTAAAAAACATTAGGTTTAACACATCAGTCTACACGCACACTACCAGGGACGTCATTTAAGGAGGGCAATTGCTTCCCCCCTGAGTTTGAGAATATAAAAGAAATAAAGCGTAAAAAAATCTTAAAAAAGACAAAAATACACTGAAATATAAGGAAAAATACCATTATGTTTCTTCAATTTCGATTTTTTATAGGAGTTCAGTACTAAATTTATGACTAAAACAACTTACTACTTGTAACGCGCTACGCAATGCAGGTTAGTGAATTTCAATTGTCTGTTATAGTAATTAAATTGGCGTCGACCTCATAAAAAATCGAAATTGAGAAAAAGATTTTAAGAAGAGTTTTTATTTTTACTTAAGAAGAGAGTAGTCTAAGAGCCCCCTAACCCATAGAAACATTCCAAAATTGCCTACCTTTTCAGGATACTCCTTCACATGGATGATTAACCTTTTCAATGTAAGCTATATACAGTACACATCCCTTGATTTGCTATATGCTAGGGGTATAACGGACAATTATTTAGAGTTTTTAAACTAACCACATTTTTTTTGCTATAAAAACGACATAATTACATCCTATATGTAATGAATAGTCCCCTGAAAGCACTATATCTTACTGCAAATCTTAATTAAACACTTGTAATTACTGTTCTTCCAAACCTATTGTCTGTGTTCAATTAATAACACAGCACTAATAGCTGATAACAGGTTACAATCCAGTTATTAAAATTACTATACAGATATTAGTTCATTAATGTAAGATTTATCAGTGAACAGCTTTGTACACTAATGAGAGTAATATATTACCATATTTATTGTTAAATAGCATACCATTACGTTAAATTAGACCAGGAACATTCACTGTAAATCAAATCATATAATACAGTATGTATATACAGGAAATTTAAGTTGTATTTGATTATATTTTGTGAAAATACTCATTTTCCGTGACACGCGTGGGTATCGAACCGATGTCCTTCTTACTACACGAAGCTATTCCCACCAGTCGGTCAAACATTTTTTCTAAACTGTTAAAACGCATATGCAACAGAACAAGCAAAAGACATCTTTTTCTTTTCATCTGTTCCCCAGCCTATTTTGTTATTTTACATACACACAGACAAGACAAGAAAGAAACGAAGGTGTCTGTAGTATAGTTCGGTAGATTAGGGTATTTTAATAATC
>JAGDQP010065158.1:0-11460 GCA_022664845.1 Lepisma saccharinum | reverse complement strand
GAGAGAGAGAGAGAGAGAGAGAGAGATGAACATTAAAAATCACAAATAACATTTACACGCAGTCCAAGGAAAATGAATGAGAATATGAGAATTATTATGTCAAGGTTACTTACCTGAAATATCTGATATTTCTGTTGCTACATAGCGCTCATTTCCACTTCTAAACTGAAGCGTATTGTATCGTCCGAGAGCCTCTTCCTCGCCATTTTGACGGTCAAAGAATAAGCTCATGGTTTGTGAACTCTGGCGGTAACAAGGTATTAATTAGGATCTTCATGCTATCTATTGACGAAATTCCGAACTACGAAGTCCAAGGGATATTTCAAAACTGCTAACTCCGTATAATAAGGGAACAAAACCATTTAAATAAATTTTGAATCAAATCACGTATAAATACGGAATGCGCAGTCTACAAAAGATCCGCTACTCCGTAAAAATACGGAATTAGCAGTCAAAGTTTTAAGTACCTAGCATTAAAAGTATGAATTGTCTTTGGCTTAAAGTAGCTCTCTTGTTTAATAATTTCAAGTAAGTGCTATGATTTTATAATATCTTCTTAGATAAATGATCGTGGAGAGTGTGTGGAAATAATAACTGGAAGGTAATGGTCTGTATATCGACAAACAAGTAAAACCAAATTATGACCTATACTGAAGATTATCCCAGAAGCAATTTAGCATAAACACATATAGAAATCATAATCATTTTATTGCACAAACGAATACCAAATATATGTAGTATACTTTGCCTGCATATACAAGCATCCAATACCATTCCAATCTTAATTACAGGAGTAACTTTGGTTCTCAATATTAAGGAACTAGTGCGCAAAGTCTATTAATATATTTGGGACATCTTAAGTACATTTTTATCTAAATAGCTGTCTTATACACATCTTCCAGTGCCAACATTAGTATTACACATATATTTGAAGAATGTGTCGAATTATAAATTAAGCAAGACGTACTTGTTAACAATCCATTATTATATATTTTTAAAAATATCAACCATTTTAGAAGTTCAAACCAGTCACGCATCGCAAACTTACATCGGAAATGTCTAAAATCAAACCATTTTTGACCGATTACGTCAAAAACTAGTTGCCAAATACGAAACCAAGTTAAGTTTAAGAAGTGTGTGCAAAAGAATGCTTCCTAGTAGAAAAAAAATGAAACATAATATTCTTCCTTGGTAAAATAATATTGTGTACCCAGTATATATGTTATCATCAACTTCATCCATAATTCACCACAATTTGGATAAAAAGGAATGAAAAGAAACAAATAATGTTTTAAACATGTGCACAAAATCTGAAAATATATATTAGATTAAGCTTCATTAGTTTATAAATACCTAACCAAACATCTTCATTTCATATAACAGAATATTCGTTCAATAAATCTTAAGGCACCAATCGCGTCACTGTACAGATGATTATCTCATAATGCTGCAATCAGAAATCATGAAACATTACTATCTCTCCTTGTAAAAATGCACCAATCATCTGCTATGATTAATATTGCTGTGTATGAAACCATATCTAACAGCTACCTTAAACACCTTCCTTTAATAATGTTCTAATACATTACCATGAAACGCTATTAATCTAAATTCAAAGTTCACGTAAACATCAATAGAATTATTATTATTTTGAAGCTTCCAAAACTACCATATTGCATAAGCATAAAACTTTTAAACCAGATCTTCATCCAAAAAAATCGTTTTAATCCAACCAAATCTAATCCAGTTTAAGCGTTATTTCCAAATCGTAACCATGTTCATTACCATAAAAAGTAATCTAACGTAATCAGCATGTATATATCAATTTACTGTATATATGTATCAGTATAATACATATATATATTATGTATATCATGTATATTATCAGAACAAGGTGAGTAAGCAGATAGCATCAGAAAAGCGACCGTCATCGAAAAACTTGTGTAAATTATGGTTTTGAGATTGAAAATTAACATTTGTAACTTTATAGGCATATTAATTTCCTAATAGTCAACTCATTTACAAAACTCTCAGCTTCCTTTTGCTTTGAAATCTGATCTAATTTTTGCCTTGTATTTAAAGTCACCATTTGCAGTTTACTCTGGACTATTTCCTGAACAACTGTGTGCTCCTACTAATTTTTATTATCTACTTTTACAGAATTACATTTACCAACAACCGATGCACCTGCAAAGAATCTCCACATTTTTACCTTCAACAGAATCAACATTCATTAGACCAGACAATAGTTTAAATTGATTATTCAATTCTACCTTTTGCTTCTCCAACTCAGTAATAGCCTCAGTAGAAGATATAACTAGTCGAGTTAACAGCCGAATCATGTTGAACTTCTTGTTTTGATTTCTCCAATTTTATCATTGTTAATTCTTTTTGCTTCTGTAGAACGAGATTAACTTCAGCTACAGTGAATTGTTTATTATCATTGACTACTTCATTTAAACCATTAACATCAGCTACGTCATTTAAACAACTAACCGTAGCCTGAAACTCCTTATCAACAATACTCTTATCAAACCATGTTTGTCATTTACCGTAAATGAGATTCAGACCAACTCGACCAATTGTAACATGTTATAATGTTATGCTTGATGTTATAGGCCATAACATTAAATAACATCTTACGTTCGACCTCCTTTATCTTCAATTTTAAACTGACTCTTCCTATGATATTTAGTTTAGATTCGTTCAACTGACTAGATGTTGGATTCAATAAATGAATCAAATCAATCAATTCAAGGTTGCTACAGAAATAACATTCATACTTAACCATGTATTTATCACACCTTGAATAGTACTATCATTAACCTGAGCTGTCAGAAAAACTTCCTCTTTTTCATCTATCGAAGTACTAGATAGTAAACAGTCATCTACGAAGACATTAAATATTCGGGACCTTATTTAGATTATATTCCTCCGATTGCTCCGATTTGGTCTTGGCATCGTGTTCTTGTCTAAACTTCACCCAATAGACATTCATTGTATGTCCAGTTTTCAAAAAAAATTACATTGTAAATGCTTTGCTGGACAAGTTTTAAAATTTAAATGTGGTTTTCGGCACCTGTAACATAACTAAGGTGGATTAGGTTTGAAATTACGTCCAATATTATTTGCAAATTCATTTTTTTGGTAGATCGTTATGAAGTTCATCAGTATATCTGCTCGTAGGATGGAAACACTTTACATCTCACTCCACCTGTTCCTCTATTTATATTAATTCAATCGCTTTCTGAAACGTTAATTTAGAATTCGCGTGCAACCGCTTTCGTGTTCCTTCATCAAAGATACCGATTACTATTTGGTCCCGAATCGTGTCTTATATGGTTTCGACAAATTTACACTTAGCAAATTTACATTAAGAAATAACTCTTTTGATGACTGGAATTATTTTTGTTTGATAGAATGGAACCTATATCGTTCTACTACAATGTTAATCTTATACTCAAAGTGTTCTTTTAACTCTTCCGTGATTACATCAAAGGATTGATCTCGTACTGACTCAGGCGCAAATAAATCTCTTATTAAGCTAAACTGGTCATGATCAACACCTTAGATAAACAAAATTACTCTTTTATCAGATAGCACCAGGGTTGCCACTTGTCCTGATTCAGTCGGGACCGTTCCAGTATTTGGCTCGTTGTCCCGCGTTCCGACTCGATGTTCGTCGGGACGCATATTGTCCCGATTTTTACCGTTTAGAATTGAAGCATATATAATATTTTATTTTTATATTTTTAATTGTAGAGGCATAAAATTACACTTATTACAAGTTGTTTTTCTATGAGACATACAAATATATTTGGACTTTTTTATTTCTTGAATTTTAACGCCTGATGATAAAGCAATTATTAGCAAGTATTTCCTTCTCAGGTTCATCCTTTTTCCCCTTAAGCATAGAAGATTCGGTACCAGATGGCAGAGTTGTCAGAAAATATTTCATTTTTAAGTGTTACTTGCCTCTGCTTGTTTGGTCCTTGCTTGAAATTTTATTTTGTAAGCATATTATTGCTTTCAGTGTTTCTTATAAATTTATATGTATAAGAAAGATTTTCAGGTAAGTTAATTACTCAAAAATATATACTTAATTCAAAATTAATTTTAAATCAAAAAGCGTAGGTAAGACGCTGATTTTTATGGTTTAAATTATCAAACGGAACCACCTTTCTTATTGACGACGGGGGAGAATACTTTTAAAATGTGAGTACATAAATCTGATTAAATAATTGATAAGAATAGGTACAGTTTATTTTAGCTACAGCGATAGTAATTTTTTTAACTTCAGAAGAAGTTCAGGTAAGCCTAAAAACAGTTTTAAAGCTTAAATTGTAATATTTTTTCCGTAGACGTACTCTAGAAATTGGGAATTTTATTTATGGCCTTTATGTATCTCAGGCCCAGGCCGAAATAGAGGAGAGAAATGGTGTGGGAAAGTGTCGAGAAGGTTCTATCCCGGCATTTGTAGACTTGTCAACCTGGAAAAGTGCAAATGTGTGAGGTTTGCCAACCTAGAAGAGGGAATATGCGGGAGATCACGTGAGAAACGAAAAACATTCCAAAGAATTGCAAGAGAGACGTTAATTATCACAAAAGTAATATAAAAAACAAACATAGTGTACGATAATAAGTTATATCAGTTTTCTGAATAGGTCCTACTTAAAACATTAAAATAAACTAACCGTTTTGAAATTTATTGAAATGATTTACGATCTAATCAGTTTAACAATTCTTCTACATATTAATACCATACATGTAGTTGTAGATAGGTTACAAGAAACTAACAAAATATATACCATAAGTTCAATATTTAATGAAATAAACAAAAAAAAAAGTTATTTTTACTCGATACTATTTTTCACTTGTATTAATCGTTGTACAACTTGGTAGCTTTTTTCTGACAGTCTTTAAAACCTCAATGGAGGGTTGTACACCGTACAATGATAAGAGACCTTCTAGACCACACTCCATCTCACAATTTTCTGTTTATACCAAACAAGCGCTGCTATCGGGTTCCTACCATCAGCTATTTCGCTATGTCTTGCAATGCTGCCATTCTAGAAAGTCAAATTTTTTCGTCTTTACTTCACTTGACCGTGCGAGCTTTAAATTTTGCACTTTTCTCTCAAAATGCGTGAGTTTGCAAGTGCTTTTGCCTGAGAGCGTGAGTTGACGCTTGAATGCTTGTGGCTCACGCATTTTGCGTGAAGAGTTGACATGTTTGCATTTGCCTGGTGTGACTTAGGAATACTTTGGAAAATCCTGTCAGTATGGAAAGTGCTCCTGGATCTTCTATGTACTAATACAGCCAGACCCCGGTACAGAGCCTGTCTCGATTTTCTTGAGCAGAAAGGTGGACCCTGGATGGAACATTCATCACTTCTCAATACGAGTCTAATTGCTCTAATTATACAGCGATGTTCATGCTGTCTGGATTAAATTTATCGATTAAGTGATGCGCACCAGCTCCAAAAATTGCCGTTGACTGCGCCACAATTACTACGATTTTATAAAATATGTAAATATAAACGATCGTGGAGAGTGTGTACAGATCTAGTTACAAGTAAAGCAAAATCATGACCTATACTGAAGATTATTTCAAAAGTAATTGAGCATAAACACATATACTATAAATCATAATCATTTTATTGTACAAACGAATAAAAAATACATGTAGTATACTTTTCCTGCATGTACCAGCATCCAATGCCATTCCAATCTTAACTACAGGAGTAACTTTGGTTCTCAATATTAAGGAACTAGTGCGCAACGTCTATTAATATATTTTGGACATCTTAAGTACATTTTCATTTTAACATTATCTTATATACTTAGCTCTATCAATTTGTTCCATATGTAGACATCTTCCAGAACCAACTTTAGTATTATATATTTGAAGAATGTGTCGAATTATAAATTAAGCAAGACGTACTTGTTAACAATCCATTATTATGTATTTTAAAGAATATCAACAATCTAAAGAAGTTGAAATCAGACGAGCATCGCAAAAGTACATTACGTAAGAAACTACTGTTGCCAAATCAAAAACCGAGTTAAGTTCAAGAAGTGTGTGAAAACACCACAGTAAGCATAGTATAAATAATAAAACCAAGTTTATATATTAAAGGAATAAATCACAGAAAAACCTTATGAAATTCACTGTCAGATTCAAATAACTTTCCTATGGGATTATCAACAGCAAATTAATTTATTATGTTTTTATACGAAAGTTATTGGTCCGTTTCTGACGACACAATACACAATATAGTGAGAGAGTTTGATTTATCCTCCGACATGCTTGACTTCAGATAGTTTTATCTCTTCTGAGGCAGGAAGAATAGAGTTCTCCGGTACAATTTGTGGCACGTATACACAGGTTTATCTAAGTGCGATATCCGAATTTGGATAAACATCTTGTAATTAATAAAACCTTATAAATTTGGAAATTCCTTGCATTGATTTATCTTGTGGGTGTTCTATTCCTGCCATGCAGTACATTAGAAAGTGAATTGTCTTGGTGGGTGACTTTAAGACTTGTAGAATTCTTTCTTAAGGTTTCCTCAGTGTTATACTCGCTGCCGAATAAGTTTATCAGAGAGTAGAGAACCTTTCTTGAAGTTCGTTATAAGCATCTCTTCTTTTCTTGAATTCACTAATGAATTTATCAATGGTAAATGAAAGAGTGTTTATTCTGATATAGTTTCTTCCGGAAAAATTTAGCTCTCCAGTTCTATCTTCATCCTTATCTCACCATTTTTTTATTTTAAGTTGTGTTTTACTGTCCTTTCGTTCACAGTAGTTTTTGCTAAATTGCCATTGTTTCAAAGAACTCAAAGTTGATTATCTGTCCACTGAAATATTCTTCAAGTGACCCATACTGATCTCGCACCATCAAAACCTCTGTAGATCCACTTTGAATAGCTTTACTAGTTTTATGAATCCTGTGGAGTACAATAGAAAAGTGCCGCCTATGGTATGGATAAAGCGAAAGGGGCCTTGCCCGATTTTTTAGCCCGCAGTCTAAGTAAACGTGATTTAAATCATGATTTAAATTGCGATTTAAATAATGTGATTTTTTACAAAAATTAATGATTTAAATCAAAAGGATAATTTAAAAAAAGAGAGAAATATAGTGCAGTATTGTTTTACCATTCTGTGGTTTGAATTAATGTAAGCTTGAAATTTACCTTTTAGTTATGTGATGATGGGCCCGTATGATGTAAACCAAAACCAATGCGATAGCCCTAGAATTTTAACTAACTATTTGATTGGAAAATTTGGTGTTACACGCAAAATTTTAAAATCTTAGGAACCCAATTTCCATTATAAGTTTACAATTTGTATTAAAAAAGTTTATTTTTGTAATACATATGAAAATGAACACAGAAAACAGAAATTCTAGATTTTGTTTAAGAAAAAATGTTTGGTAACATTACCTACTTTGTGTATTTGTTTTTGTATCAAATTATGTGAATACGTCACAATATTTTATACTCAATGTAAATATAAAGGTTACGTATGTGTATGCTAAAGGATGAAATGCAAAGCTGCGTATCCACTACTGATTTGACTGCGTTATATAGTTTCATTGAATTGAATTTTATCTAAAGCCTTTAGACAACTTTGGATCATACTGAATGGTGATGACGAGAGAATTGGCGGAATGAAGAAAGTGGGAGGAAACGAAACAAGCCTTAGAAAACCCACGCACACGGTTTGTGTTCACCACAAAGCCCACATGGCACAAGTCGGGATTGAATCAGAGACCCCAAGGACCAAAGGGAAGCGCTCTACCACTGAGCGATCGCGGCTCCAAAACAGCTCCTATACTTTATGGAATATTGTCATAGGGTATTCCCAAATCGATAATACAATTTTGAGGGAATTAAACATTTCGTTAGGAAGATGTCGAGTGGAGAAAAGAGGCAACTGTGATTATAAAATTTGCATTTGCTTAGGAAGCAAGGAACATATAGGCGTCATTTTAAAAGAAATGCGAATACGTAGAAACATTGCAAATTATTTATTTTACAAACTTATTTACGGTGTATGTCCCTGTGAAACAACTTCATTCATCGTGTATCGACGAAATTAACGTAGAAGATTCCTATATGTTAACTTACCTTTGTAAAATATACCATAAGTAAGTAACGCTTATCTTTCTGTTATAAAATTATTAACAGTTGTTGTAATTGCCTATTTTTATGACTATCTTCCGTAGCGAACGCAACATATTTGTGAATTTTCCTTTAGTTTTTACTGGTTAAGGTGTTTGAAAAGGAAAACCTAACGTAGTCGCTTTTTCAGTAATGCAAGTAATTTAAATAGAAATATTTTGATTTAAATCAAAGAGACAGATTAAAGTAAAAATCAACAAAAAAATATTTTTTATTAAACAAAATCGTGATTTTTGAAACCCTGTCTGCAGACCATTGTATATTCCTGCCATGTGCGATGCATTATCGTAGGACTACCATCTACAATCACTAATATTTATTTTGAATTCACCAAGCTCTTGTGTAATGGTTTGAAACATTTGTTCCGCTTTGTGTCCAGCTGATGCAATAAAAGTAAGAAACCGTGCATAAGGCACACCATCGTTTAAAACATATCTAACAGCCAGGACTAATCGGTCCACATGTGACACATCCGGGGTTGAGTCAACAACGATCAAAGAAAAATATTTGTATTGATGTTATTCTTGACAAATTGAGTTTCTTTGAGTCATTAAATCAATTATTTCATTACTTTGTTGAAGAGGAAAGGTATTTTGTAGTGAAAATTCCATAGTTAATGTATTTGTCAATGTGTTTCTCCAAAAAAGGGTCGAATTCAGCCTTTGTGTTAAGACATTTTCTTCAATAGCAGGTTTCTTTATCCAATTGGTGTGTGAGTCTTTTATCAATTCTGTTGAGAACAATGCTTTTAGAGTAATTATTGAGGACTTACGTACAGGCGAATTTTCACGCTGACATGCACGCATTTCTCCGTTTCTCTTATTATTGAAACCACCTTTACCATCTAATTGAGATGTATGAATACGAAACATGGCCCACAAAAACTGATCCTTTACTTTCAGAGTAAATCATCCAATTTCTGTGACTACTTCATTATTTTTTAATTTTCCTTCTAATGGTGATTTGGACAGAGATTGGTTTTGGTCTTTGTATTATCTTGTATTTTAGTAAAATCAGATAAAATATTCTGATCAAAGCCATATTTTGCTATTAAATCTCTGGTGAAATATTTTAAAACCTAAAAAGCTGGATCCTTGTTTTTAAATACGTTTTAAATGTTTACACTTTCATTCAATATCAGGTTCGTTCACTATGCATTAATATCATTCTGAATTACTTCATCTCTCATATATTCCTGTTTAAGTATAAGTAAACATATAAGTAAAGTATATTGAAAATTGTCGACATTATCAAAATGTTCATGATTTAATACAAGAGAATGATAACCTTTTAAAAGGTTAATACGATCCATCAACACTCTCCACGTACGTCTCCTTAAGTTGTTTTCTTCACCTACAGATCGAATAACACAATGATGTCTCCTCCTATTAGCAACTATTTAGTACCATTGTGGGCATATTAACAGAAACTTTTTTCATTCCCAATTTTCAATGGTTCCGTATATACGCACTTCATGATTTATATTATGCACACAACGACTTGAAAAACACTTTCTTTTACACGTGGAGAACGGTGCAGCGCTGCAGATGTAGATTGCTTGACATCTATCTTCTTCCCCCTTCTAGTACAATGATCATATTCACTGTCTGAAACAAATTCCACTCGGACACTTGATGTAGAATCATTATGAGATTTGCCGGCAGCGGCGACTTTATTATGAGCCTCAGCTTCCTTCACACTTATAATCGAATAAAATTTATCATCACTATCCGAAATAAAAAATACTTCTATACTTGAAGTCGAGTCACTGTAGGAAATAGCGGCAGGTGGTAATTTACTGTTCACCACAGCAGAATCGCTTTCCTCTACACTAGAGTCTTCAAAAATTAGTAGTAGAAGTGCTAGACGGCTGAATCAAATGTACAAAGTAATTTAAATTAACGTTTTCTATCATTGATAAAATTCAACTGACCTTTCAAATTTCAAGTACATTTACATTTACATTTACATTACGAATGCAATATATATGATTAGCGCCCCTGTTCACGAGAGAAAAGCTTTGTCCACTTATGGCCCTTAGGCATCTTTCGCTCAGACCGAGGAAATTTAAATAATGGTTCAAAATTTTGTCAGACGCAGTCGTAACATGGTTGTTTATTTTCTAAACGTATATTTTAACAATAATTAATATTTGAAGTACTTCATTAATCATAAAATGTTGTGAGGCACCGCGTAAAAGCAAACAAAAGTGTCTATTTTCAAAGTAGCATGAAAAATGGGGAAATACTGTTTTTGTTCCTGTTTTTCCCAGCGTTCAATTTTTCCGATTCTTTACATCACTATCACAGATTAACTTTAATGAAAGTATTTTTCATCCAAGTAAACAGGATAAGAGTAAGCAGAAGGAAGGAAAACAGTAAGCCATATAGGTTACCGGTGTTTAAATATATTGTTTAAATATAACCTTGGGGCAGGGGACAGGGATTCTTTACCTCCCAACATGCCTTAAGTTTCCTTAAAGACGTGAGCCTTGACTACCAAAAGTACAAATTGATTACTCCACATCAATACTCCTATTAGAATGAGGAATATAAAAAAAATAATTATTTTTCAAGATTTCGGTGTGTACTTTGTGACGTACCATTTTTTTATTCAGATTATAGTTTCATTTTACCGATGCAGTTATGAGCAACACACCGTTTATTTCATGTTGATGCGAGCATTACATTACGAAATATTCGAATGTAAATATTTTTCAAGATGGTGGCCAGAAAGTATGTGACGTCACATGGTTTTCTTATTAACATAGATCTATAAGATTCCCGGTGCCATTCGAGCTATACTTTCTTTATTCCACCTCGAAACAATTACTACAATTCAAGATAATTAAATTTACTTATTTCGCAAGATGACGGCTTGCACTTTATGATGTCACATATTTTTTTATTCTGATTGGGTTTTCTACTTGTAAAAGGCCTTTCTTCTTATCACTGGATATAATTACAATCACAATTTGTACTCGCTGTGCGGTTGAATTAATAGATTTTTTTTATTGGAAGAACCTCCACATCTTAAATACATAATCAAATATCCCAGGGTGTCTGTTTGGGTCCGATACTTGGGCTTTGCTTAAACAACGGAAACTAACTTGAAGACCAACTTTAGTGCCCCAAGTCTACGCCGTAGTGTAGGCTACACCAGTTTGACGTACAGGCCCTAGAGCAAATTATCAACAGAAGCTTCGGAGCTTTTCAGCTACCAGAAGTTCTGCCAATAATTCTCCGAGCTGAAGACGAAGAAAAAAGCAAAT